>OZ034966.1:61506456-61571456 GCA_964030785.1 Siderastrea siderea | reverse complement strand
TTTCTTATAAATGGTCGTAATGAAGGGTTTTATCTACAGGCTCAAAACGTAGGGTCACACAACTTGATTCAGGGCTTTTCTTTGGGAGCGAAATGGTCAAATTCTAAGGTCTTTATCATTACTGAAGCCTCAGTAAGTTTATTAGTCAGCTTGTCGTATTTGCCGTTCTCAATTTTCTCCAATCCTAGCAGTCCTTAAAGTCCTTATTCCTTTGGAATTTTTTTATCCTATGAAAATGTTATGTTTAAGTTTATGATTGAGCTTTCTCGTTCATACAGCTTTGTACTTTCAACTAAAAATATACAGCTCTTCTACATTTTCACTTCCGCGAAGAAAGACAAAACTTGAGGGACAGCCAGGTTGAGAAAAGATTTGGCAAAGAGACATTCATTTGTCATTTTGGAGCACACGGTTCTTAGTGTGGGGAGTCTTAGCAGAATATGAGCAAAGCGACTAGGCTTGTCGGGATACGAACACTTGATATAGTCGCGCAGAGCATCTAGGGAACGGTTTAGAATAAAGTCCACCATCTCTCGACTTTTCAATCCTGAAGTCGTCTCTGCGAAAAAATCAAATCACTAATCAGAAAAAATAATAATGATCATGGAATGGGAAAAAATTAGATCTTGTTTACACGCAGGTTTCCTCCAACAATCTACGTAAACAGCTGCAGTGGCAGCAACAAACTGATAACGTTCATTATTGTTCGTCACAGAGATTGTTACGTTTCGACCGCTTGCCGCTGATAGCCATTAGGCGCCAGGGTCAAATGGAAAATCGAGTTTCCCTTTATATAATATAAGACTGTGGTTGTTTATGATTGGTGGATTTCAATCCTCACTACTTCAAAAGAAAATGTTTCCTAATAGATCCGCTACCCCGCTTCTGTCAGTAAGCGAGACAAACGATACAGAAAAATTACCGTTACATGTAACCACGATGAACCACAGTCTCACCTTCTTTTAAGAATAAAACATTAAAATGATGGTGGATTTTCAATAGATGGACATAGACAGACAGACAGACAGACAGACAGACAGACAGACAGACAAGCCAACAATTAGACTTTACTCGAGATGTCAGGCGGGGAAATGTAAACATGCAGTCATGTGATTAACTAGCTTTTCAAGTACTCTCAACATTCTTTTAAGTGGATCCTTAATTATTGAATTGACCAAAAAGATTACGCTAATAAGGCTTTCTAGTCCTTTTTACTGTTCGCGTGAAATAAAATAAATAAGTAAAAAGTAAATAAAGGGAAAAAAGATAGATATCAATAAAAATAAATAAATAAATAGTTGGCACACCTTGCTCAAAAAGCATAATGGCATTTACACAAGCAAACTCCGCCATATCAAGTTGCAAGCTTTGCAGCTTATAAGCAAAACACGCCAACTGCGAAGACCATTGCTCCAGGACCATATTGAATGAGTGCTCCGGATTAAGAAGCACATCTTTGGCTACCATCACTGACCCCTGATGTGGACTGGACCGCTGGCACACACGGAGGACCAATAACTCCAGCAAAGCTATGTTCAAATAATGCGGTGTGAGTCAGAGCGTTATTTAAATTTTTTTTGTTAAATAGTAAGCCCTCTAATTGTTGAAACCCTCTATTTGACTGAAATTTGCACAATGTAATTCAATTTACTATTATATTATGTTGAAAAGAAAAAGAAAGCTTTCATTTTGGAAAAACATTGATTAGCGAATAGTACCATGCACAAGAAAGTACTGCTCCGTAGCTTCTTCTAAATGTTCGCCCCCTTACATGTAAGATTTTATTCACACAGGCAATAACTGCTCAATAACTTCCATTTAAATGATCACACACACAAGAGAATATACCTTCAAGGTTTAAGAGCCGTGTGTGATTCAAAAGCTTTCATCTAATATCATCCATTGACTTAAGTCTTAGAATTAACAACGGATTAATTCACTCAAATGGAAATAAAAATTTGTAATGACAACGTAAACTAGATTTTAATACACACTCCTTCATGTATTCATATGATAAAATTCCAAAAATACCTGAAGAGACGAGACTAGCTTGATCGTCTCGCTCCAGTTCTCTAAATCCGGGAACTTTGTATGCCCAAGCCACTATCAGGTCTACCTCCTGTAGCACTAACTCCATGACGATTTCCACCGGGTTCAAAGGGCAAATATCCACGAAACCAAGGTCCATGTAATCTGGTCTGTTGACAAAACATTTGTACTCAGTGGAACCCTATACAATGTAAGTCATTTTCGATGGGTGACTAGAGAGTATGAGAAGCGTTATAGGTCTTTTAACACTCAAGCCACAACCCTAGGATATTTTCTGCCACTTGCGTTTTTTTTTTCAAAACACCGAACCCTCTGGATATGCGTAATGTGTATGGAATAGGTCAATTAAAGCGGAAATATTGCCCGTATTTGACTAAAAGACCGTTAGGATGTTAGATGGGGAATGGTCGATTGTGTGGCTCATGGCTTCATGCTTGGAAGCTGTTAACGGTTGTCATGTGTTGGCCGGTTGGATCGCCAGGGAGGCCGTGGACCGCAAGCGGCCACACACGTCTTCAACCCTGCAGCCCTTTCGATTGCAGCTGCTGTGATTTGGTGGGTTAACTCAGAGCTGTAGACTCTTCCTCTTTGTAACTGAACGCTTTTTTCCGCCCCATTTTTCTTGGCGTTGGGTGCAGAGGGCAAACTGATCGATCAGGTCATCCTTGTCATGTCCGAGTTGGTAACCAAGCAATCTCAGTTAGCAGGACTGGATGGAAGGTATGTGAAAGGAGCTCCTGCTTGGACATTCGAAATTCTGTCTCGTCTGGATATGTCTAGCAGGATGCTAAGGCAGGTTGTCTGAAACCTGTTAAGTTGTCACAGCAGGTCTAAGTCGTCCTTAGTCGTTCTTAGGTTTAATAGCTTAGATTTCTTAAGCCTCGTGAGGTTTCTTTGTGCATAGGAAGGTGCAAAATGTACTCCGTATAACTGCCAACCGGAAAGATTAGCAATAAAAGGAGATTACCTCAAACGGTGATTCGTAATTTCTGTAACGTCTCTGAACGGGATGGCTTGTACTATTTCATATTCCAGTCGGAATTTATCCGTCTGGTTTGCCGCTGAAATGAAGCTTTTCTCAGGGCTCGGTTCTTCAAACCCTATTGGCGTTAATGCGTTATTAAAACTAAAACATTTCAAGTTCCAATTGGAATTTATCTCCTGGTTCAGTCGCCGTGTACGTAAATGAAAAATTTCTCGGGGTCCGGTTGTCGGAAAGCCAACTGATGTTATGATTAATTCAATATTAAAACTTAACCAAGGTTTCCAGTTACCTAAGTGAAAATGTAGGGCAGAGAGAACTAACTGGAATCCAGATTGGTTAATCCTGGATTAAAATTTGGCCCAGATCTATTATCGTTGTAAGTAAGAGCAAACTAACCTCCTCTTTGGTACGGCGTCAGGGCGTGCTTGGATCAGCTGTGTGATTAACTCCGACGAGACAAACGTGTCAGCGTTCTCTTTCATTCCTATCAGTGACTTTATACGAGGTCTGCCACCAGGTGCCCTGTCCTCTCGTACAGCTGTAAAAAATAAATAAATAAATAAAAAATAGCTGGTTATGATGATGCAATTTATGTAGCGAATTTTTCATCTTTCATGTCCGCTGCACAGGGAGAAAAGTGAAGATCAATTTGCCGTACGTTTTCCAACGAAGAGATCCTTAGACACAACAATAGAAGGAAGATAAGCGAGGAAATGTGTTTTGAATCAATAACAAATTAATAATAGACAGCATCATGGGGTAGCGTTGACGGCGAGTCCACAGGGGAAGGAAAGTTGGTCCTCCCAAGAATTTAAGGAAAAGAAGCGTAGAGAAAGAACGGGTGACCTTTGGCTTGAGATCGTGTGACGCTATAGTGCCACAGAGGCAAAGGATTGGGTGAATGGTGAAGGATTATTGTGGTCTTGTGTGGCCGCGGCACAAATCAGTCATAATGATTATTATATGTAATTTACACATTGGTGGAGAAAGATGGTGTGGATTAACTTTCATTCTGAAAAAAACAACACGGCACGATGCAAACATCACTCACTGACGACCAACAGCTCTTCTGAATTAAAAGTCTACTTTCAATCATGCAATCGTGAGTCCACCGATTAACCAATTTACTCTACCTAGCCTCCTTCCCAGGAGGCCAAGGACTCTAGTTGGATTTATAGTCTGTGAAAGTAAAACAAAAGATTGTTCCGATGGTTTCGTTGTTTTCAACATAAATTGCCGTATCTTCTCCTTCTTCTTGTTTCTTCAAAGCCCACCTCCTTCATATGAAGATTCTCGTGAGGGGTCATCCTATGTCAGTGCCTTAGAAGTGTGTTAGGTTTCTTAAACAGTCTCTCAAATGACTATGAGCATTGATTACAATCGCTGCCTTAAGTGTCATCGGGCAGTGGATGTTTACTCACCCTCCTTCAGCATGCCCAGGGACAGACACTTCTGAAACCTGCAAAACTGGCACCTGATCCGGTTATTCTTGTCAATCTGGCATGACATGTTCTCTACGCATGTGTAGTGGAGTTGTTTTTGAACAGTTCGCTTGAAGAAGCTCTTGCATCCCTCACAGCTTTGCACGCCATAATGAAATCCAGAGGAACGATCTCCACAAATAGCACAAATGCGGTTTGTGTTGTAGGACTTTTCCATGTCTTGCTACTGAGGCAAGATAAACGGTATAAAAAAGATCAGCAATAAGTTGATAACATTAAGCTGGGTGCTTTTGGATCGAATTCTGGTTTGAGGCCAAAAAAGGAGTCGGTCGGTCCTTTCCCACTTGTTTACTTCTTTAAAGGTTTTATTACCAGTATGTAGATCACAATAAAGGAAAGGATTTAAAAGGAAATTGTTTTTTGTGACTTTCACCTCCCCAGCCACCTGAGAAAAATGTTGATCGTCATTCTCAGAAAAAAAACATAAAAATAAAATATTAAGTTAGCTGTCCTGCAACAAAACACTGCACTGCACTTCTGGTGTGCAAGGCTGAGCAGGGGCTGAGTGTCTTGTCAACGAAAACACTCCCAGAAAAAAAAATCCAGATCATGAATTAAAGAAAAAAGTTTCAAGGAATTTTTACGAGGGCGCCTTATTTAAGAGCGAATAATGAATTCAACCGTTTTGTTGCAGAGTCAGACTTTGAACATGTTATGTAGTTGTGACTAGTCTTCGAGTCTATGGGTAAAAGTGTGAAGAGTGAAAATTTAAATGAAAGCTAATGAGCTTACGTTCATGTGGTGCTGTTTATCATGCTGTACAAGAGAGGGTTCTATCGTTTGAGTCTGTGGAAGAGATGCTGAAGTGTGGCCATTCAACTGTAAGCTACTGAGCAGCACTTTCCTGCGGCGCTGTCTATTATGCTGTACAGCAAGATGGTTCTCTCGTTTGAGTCGGTCGAGATAATATCCTAAAATGTGAAGACCATTCAGATGAAAGTTATCAAGCAGTACTTTCCTGTGGTGCTGTTTATTATGCTGTACCGTGAAGGTGGTTCTCTCGTCTGAGTCTGTGGATGAAATCCTAAAGTGTGACCATTCAAATGAAAACTACTGAGCATTACTTTTCTGTGGTGCTGTTTATTGATATTCTTTACAAGATGGTTTTCTCGTTTGAATCTGCCGGGATAAAATCCTAAAGTGTGACTATTCAAATGAAAGCTACTGAGCAGTAACTTCCTACAATGTTGTTTATCCAGTTTATTATGCTGTGCAAGATGGCTCTGTCTTTTGAGTCTAAGGATAAATCCTTGTAAGTTATTGAGCAGTTCTTTCCTGTGGTGCTGTTTGGTATGCTGTACAAAGTGGTTCTAACTTTTGAGTCTGTGGATCAAATCCTAAGGTTTTTACATCCATTTAAAGCTACTGAGCAGTGTTTGTACATAGAACAGTCTTTCGATATTATGTAAATTCAAATTTATTTTATATTTCTTACGACCTCGAGCCCTACTGGTAGCAATGGGTCTAAGCTTTTATGACCAAATTTATTTCTTATTCCATCGATTATATTTCGCAGATTAGCACAAACTTTTCTAGAAATAGATAAAAGAAACCTTCTTTGGCTCAAAGTTGTCATAGCTTTACGGCTGCGGCCTTTGATCGGATAAAACTATAAAAGCCGAGCTAGGAAAATTTCAATTTAAACATATGTCTTAATATTGCCCCTTGCAAACACAGAGAAAATTCGTAAAAGCCAAAGGAATTGAATACTCGACCAAAGCCTTAAAAGAATTCCATACCACGTATTTCTATGCAGCTTATTTATTTGCTAATATACTGAAACTGTCTCATCCTGGCTACCTCTTTTGTATACTTTTAGAATACAATTATTATTTAGTTTTGAACCTTTATATCCGTGCTTTTCAAAAAACGTTAAAGGTCGTTTTCCTTGTTGATAACACATCATCTATGTTTGCACTAAATCGCACCTAAATTTTCACCTACGGAAACGTAATAACCGAGCCTTTTCCGTTTGTATGCAAAAACGACTGCACCCTTAAACAGCACAGAAATCATGTGAAAATTGCACATGTCGCACAGCTTCCTTTTTGTTACATTCGTGAGAAACAATATTCTCTTTGAATCTGATTTTTGATTGTTACTTTGATTATGGCAAATCGTTCGTTTTTGCTGCTATTGAAATTCTCCTTCCGAAGCGAAATAAATCATGTTTGACTGGGGTTTAAGAAAATTTTCGATTAAGCATTTACAGCTGCTGTTGTCAAACAAAAGAAGGTGATTTGGATAACGACTTTAGCTCCCAACATCTCTGTCAGTCAGTTACGCACTTGAATGATACTCTGATATTTTCCATTACAGTAAGTTGTGACGTTCTGACGCTTCATGTCTGGTCTTCGAAGAAGAAACTCGGTTTTCATCGCAGTTTACCTAAACACTTAATGTAGGCCTTAACATCTTGGTTAATTAACCACTGTGAAATACAGACATTTTCGCTAAACAAACTTTATGTTTACCGTCGTCAAAAACAAATTGGTGCTTTGTAACAATGATTTTAAGGCATAGCTTAAAAACTTGCTCGTTCCTGCAGTTGTCGTATTCACAATTTTACTCTCAATAGCACGGAAAACTGGAAAATATTGCCACAATTCATTTTGACAAATACGGTAGAGCAAGTGCTACCCCCAAAAATGAACTGCTTTAAGGAGCTTTCATGTAATGGTCACCCTTAAGGATTCCTTCCACAGACTCAAAAGTTAAGACCACATTTTACACACTTCAATTGTTTGTGACAGTTAAAACTGTTTCAACATTCTATTCCGAGATATGAAAGGTTTAAACCGTTCACAGTGATAGGTTATTTGTTGTTAGTTTATCTTGAATAAAACGTATTCAATTAAACTTCACATACCTGGTTAACTGCCCTAGAAAACTTTTCGTCTAGATCTGCTTCGTGTCGAAGAATAGGAAAAAGGAAAGTAGAGAACGCTGAGCAAATGAACGCGGCAGAAGAAGATCGCACACGATTGTCGTCGGTGAGAAAAATCCAACCTTAAAAAATTACCTGCGTATTAAACAAAGCATCATAGACTAATTTCCTGAAAAACGTTTTCTCAAAAGGGGCTCCGCGTAAAATATCATATGCCTAATTAGAAACACAAATTCTCAAACAAATTTCCATTCGCACGATTCAATGAGTCGGACATTTATTGTTAAGTGCTTTTTACTGAGGGGAAGTCGATGGCCTAGATAAGACAGATGGATAAATGTTTCATTGTTGTTTGCGAAACAGCAGTTTCGCAGCTGTTGCAATTCTCATTTCGTTAGCGAGAATTTAAATATTATAAAGATTTGATAAGCGTTATGCAAATGTTTCATTGTTACTGTATGTCTATCGTACTAACGTGCTAATGATATTCTTTTCATGTTTAGGACGCGTTAAAATTATATAGGGAAAAAACTCAGTTTTATTGAGATGAAATCATTTCTTGTGTAGCAAATTGACGAGATAATTGAGTTTATTTTAATCACCAGGAATCGAAGCTATTACGGTGTCTAAAAAAATCAGAGAAGTTATTGAATAATCCAAGTATTGAATTGGACATATAATGTGCGTTTATCCCGCAGCGAGGCAAATTTCATCTTTTAAAGCAAACATTAGCCTTTTCAGCCGTTTTACCAACTACTTGTAAATAAATAAATTTCAACGACTTTTGGCCTTTTACTAATTTCTTTTAAACAAATGTTGAAAAGCTGGCCATCTTTTTGAAATTGTTTATTTAACAGCCACACATACAATTAAACGACTTTAGTTTAGTTTTTTAATTTGTGACAAACCAACGTGAAATACATGAAAATAGCTCAGTAGCACATTTCACTTTTTTTGATGCCTCCAAGTTGTTAATATCAAAAACGACAGTTTTATCTAAACAAGCAAGACATTTTGGTCCTAGAAATAACGATTTTTTTCTCAAATAAAGACAAGCTGGTTCGATCTGGCCCCTACTGTTAAGCGTTGTATACCCGTGGTTGTTATGTTAAAATATCACCGAGCGTTCCTCATATTTCACACGAAAAGACGCTGTAATAAAGTTCTGACTTTCATGTCATTGAATATTAAACAAGAAAAAATGAAGTAAAATGAACCAACACGGCGTACATTAATATTCAAATAGTATACTAACATAAGAATAGGAAAAAGCACAATTTCGACCAGCTTCTATAGTACACGTTGAGAATCATGGAATTAGTGAAGTCTATGTTGTTTACTATCACAAATTTATACAACCTTGTTTTAGGATATTTCATGACATAACAACTAACGACAAAAGCGAACATTTAGTTTACATAAATTCTCAACTGTCGCGAAACAGCACTTTCAGCACGGCACTGGTTCGATTTCGGTGTCGTAAAATTCTACCACTGCAACTGGGTGCTTTCCAATACCTGGCAGTTAAGCGTGTAGGTGAAAGCAATTATAAAAACTTAGGCGTGAAACAAAATTTTTGCATTTTAGCGTCACATCTGACTCCTTCCCAAAAAATGTCGCGTTATTTTAGACGTTGTGTTATACACCTTTATAAGAATAAGTCGATGCCTTGTCTCTAAGTTGTTAACATAAGAAACGACAGCTTTGTCTAAACAACTTGAGCAAGTTAAACATATGGTCGTGCAATGTAAGAAATGCCTTCAAATCAAATCCCGCAAATACAGTTTCTCCGTTTCATTTACAACAGTTACAAGCAACATTTGTTGCGGAAGAAAAATACTCGTAAAAATGTCAAAATCCAAAATTTCGGCGCTTATGAATTGTTTGATTTATTGTGTCCTTATTTCGGTAGACGAAGTCTTATTAAACATTCTACCTTTCAGTTAGGTCCAGGACTATATATCAGCGGAAATTAAAGCAAATATTGCTTCAGCTTTGGCCATAACTCTATCATTTTAGTCCTAATATTTTCTTTACTTCACTCCCAACTCAGAAAACTATCCTAAGCCTGTTACATGTCTCCACTTGACTTGTTCTACCCCTCTCGGAAAAATGGCTAGCTCAATAGTTTTCCTTTTAAACTTCACGCGATTTAATGAATTTTAGATTTAACGTAATAAACCAAATCGTGAACGTATTTTCTTGTTAGTAACCTGAACAATTCTAGTCACTTCGTCTTTCGATGGTGAAAAGCTTACGATAAAAGCCTCTTTACAATGTCCACTTTTCAAAATTGAAGTTACGTCAGAGTTTGCGCAAGTCTTAAGAGGAGACGTTCTTCCAGTACTTAAAGGATCCTAGTCAGGCACGCCTTTGTTATTGTTTTGATCTGAGAGTTGCGATCAAATTACTCGTCGCAAGTGACAAAACGTCAACAGTTCCACTGGTGAAAATATAAATTGTAGCCTGAAGCTGAAATTTCTCGCTTGTTTTTGATTTTAGTGCCAGTAAAAGGGCTTTCGATTATTTTCAGCGCATTTTGGCGGCTGTCCAAAAACTTAGAACTCAAAGAATGTTTGAGTTCGTAAGCCGGCCAGCCTCCCGGTCCGCCAACCCAAAAGCAAACTATATTCAGCGAGCGCCCGCGGAATAATTTTATGATTTACAAGCGAATCTAGAATCATAAAGGTTTGGAATCTTGTTTAATTTGGTATTCTTGACTTTCCCATCACCATAAAACACAAAAGGCGAATGCACGGAGGGCAGAAATGTTTCCAAAACTCACTCGATCACGCCGCTCTGGCCACCGCTCCGAACCGCATTTAGTTTTAATTAGCGCTGTATAAAGCGAGAACATTTCACATTCCTTTCAAATAGAAGAAACTCTTTTGTTAATAGCTTTTGTTTTCTTTGTTATCATCGCACGGGATGGATATTCATTTCAATTTTCAAAATACATGAATTGCTATCAAAACAAAACGTACTGCAGCTAGCTAAGGTGTCGACTGCGGCTAACAGATCTGATTTACAAAGATTCTCTTCGCAAACCATTCTTTCTCCTCCTTTTCTGCAATTCCAGGGATTAGTTTATGGTAAAAATCGAAGTGCTGTTCTTAGGCATCGAAGGCTTTGAAGCTGTTGCTTTAACGTCGCTACGGCACTGCAGAGCGAGTCCCGCCGCCACATTTAGAAGACCAAAACATTTCAGCGCGTGAAGAACGCGCACCGTAATGAAGTAAAATGTCGGCGAATGAGCTTGACCAGCATTTCAATCTATTGGATACCTTTTGCTTGACTAGTGCAATAACCAAGAAGGTCCTTGAATAATGATTTCTTTCATAAGCTTGACTGTTTTGGTACTGACACGCGTAGGAAAGCATAAACCGCTTAGAGTCCTGGCGTTGTTTCGCATATTTCACGAGAAAAATAGCAAACAACACCAAAATAACCAGCCAGATGTAACCGCTATTAATTTTTTAAGGCCAAAAAAGTGAATGAAGGCCCAAACTGGCCGTATTGGCGCGGATGTCACCGGATTTCAATTCACTGTGAAAAAATCCTGATTTTAGATGGCATAGAAAATGGCGGATTTTTCACTCGATGCGCGCAAAGCACTGTGGGTGACTAGGATCCTTTAATACAAAAGTGACAGCTAAACCAGAGGACACAATGAATCAGTTCGTGGAATGCCTTCTAACGGCCAGGAAATTGCGCAAACAATATTGGTGGTGGAAGATGATTACGAGGAAGCTGACGTTGCAAAGTTGTTAGGGAACAGCTTTAACGGGCATTGAAGTGATTTGGGGCAAAACAATAACACGCACAACAATTAGTAAATAGAGCACATTATGTTGAATGAGCGTCTTTTTCAATGACATTTGTATATATTACATTGTAGTGACGATAAGAAAGATGCAAGAATTCGGTTACTATGTAAATTGTATTGAGGTTTCATCAGAGCACGAAAAGAACAACGGAGCTAATATCTTATAGACCAGGGTCCCAACAAGGTATATTTTTTCATTGAGTACTGATAGTATTTTTTCGTCTGCAAATTTCTTATCCCCGATTCCAGAAACGTGAATAATTTTGATTGATCGTCGGTCACAAAAAATGACAAAGCCCGATCCCTGGTCTGTCGAAAGTCTGTTAATCCCGATTCCATTGCTTTTGATGTCCGAGTCTAACACTCATGCAAAGGATAATTTAGCATGTAATCTTTAGATTCAATTGTACAGCATTTTTATTGGTTCTACCACTCAGCCAAGACTTTACCTCTCGTAATAATAATAATAATAATAACAATCTTTTATTAGGAAGCTCCATCACTAAGGGCCTCTTCATATGAGCCCGGTTGACCGGGCTGGCCCGGTTTCCGAGATCTCGCCTCACTCCTATTTCCTTTGTAAAAATTGCGATGTGTTCATATGAGAAGGCGGGCCAGCCCGGTTACCGAGATCTCGGTTTCTACAACCGAGATCTCGGCAACCGGGATGAAAATTTTCCCATATGAACACTCCAGCCCGGTTACCGGGATGAAAATGTTTTTGACAAATTAGCTTCGCTTTCGAAACTGGGCGGCCAAAATAGCATAATTTTGCCGTGTGTGCATTTCCACTTCAAAAGTATTCGAGTTAGCTTTATTTTAGTAAAGTTACAAGAGTCGACAAAGCTATGATAGTCGCGAACAATACTTGTTTATGTGGCGCCATTTTGGTTTTGTTTCTTGAATTTCATCCCGGTAACCGGGCTGAAATTTCCCATATGAACAGACGACAAAATTCATCCCGGTAACCGAGCCAGCCCGGTTACCGGGATCATATGAAGAGGCCCTAAAAGTGGTTTACATAGAGGTCCTAACACTAGATATATATTATATAATGATACAATTAAAATCTATAAATTAGAGCTAAAACCGAAATATATAAATAATTACAACATATACACTACAAGGATTAAAAAACAAAAAAAAATTCTTAATTAGTTATTTTTCTCAAATCGTATTTCGCCTACTTTCCTTTAGATTTTTTACTACTTCATACCACATATTGTCAATCGTTGTTTGAAGAGTTTCTTAACATTCTTTTACATGTATTTTAATCGTCATAGTAAAGGCTAAGTCGCACACGTGTCAAGGAGGCCCACATGGCCAGAGTGTAACCTGGTTTGTGTAGCATGAAGCAACTGAGAGTAGTGATATCCCCCTAGTCCATCGCAGGGTACCCCCGGCAGTACGTCGCCGGTACCTATTCATACACGTGGGTGGAGAGAGACAATGTGGAGTAAAGTTTCTTATCTAAGGAAACAACGCGATGGCAGGGATTAGACGTCGAACCACCGAAATTCAGATCTGAAGTCAAACGCGCTAAGCACTACACCGGCCGTACCCGGCCACCACAATGAATACTGTAGAAGAAAATTAAATTACTCCACTCCAGCTGTGTGCATGCGTGCATGGCTTGCCGAAAGCTCGCCCCCACCCCCCATCTTTCCCTGAGACTTTGGTTCATTAAAAATGGGACACTGTCGCCTATGTTAGCATTATTTTGAAAAGCCGAAAGACGCATTTGGTTCAATAGCTAACCCTAAATGTGATGGCGGAATTTTGCTAAAAATGGTTATTTTAGTTCACAATAACCAGTAATAAGCTTTGAACGTCGGGCCAACATTTTTGCTACCCTCGTAGTTTTTTAGATAAAGAAGGTAAACACAAATTGTGGCTCTTTCTTTCTTTGAAACTTCACTCGATATCGTGGTCTTGAAAGCAATTCATTTTTTAGCAAGACTTGATGTTATCACGAATGCCGCGAAGTAGCTGTTCGTGAAAGATTGCTAAGGATTCATGGAACAGAGGTATTCCTCATAGGCGTACGGGCACCTTCGGACTTGGGGGTCGATGACCTTCTCGCCGGAAAACATATACAATGCCCGAATGCGTGAGTGTGGAAATCGCTATACAAACGTACTCAAATTGCATGAAAAAAAAATGAAAGAAAAAAAAACAGTTTACAGTTCGCACGTCTAATGAAACAGTTATCATTCCAAAAATAGTTCTTTTGAAGCCTCGCATACTCTATGACCTCTATCTATAGTCTACTGGAACAAGTAAAATCAGAAACTTATTAAAAGAAAGTTATTCTTTCCGCGGTATTGTCCGAAAATGTTTATTATCATTCATGTCATTTTATCTTGCGTTTTAATTGGCTGAGAGACCATTACGTCACTGCAAATAACTGTCTACGAATAATTGTCTGCTCATGCGCATTACGGTGCGGAGTTGTTTTGCTGCGAATAATTCTCCTCGTGCGCTGTTGAGTCATCAGTTCAGTCTACGTTTGAAACTCCACCATGGCGGCAAGATTTCCAGAGTTAACAGAGAGTGAACATAATTGTCTGATTGAACAAAACAACAGCGATAACACCAAGAAAGCAATTGAGGTTGCTGTAAACGTATTTCGACAATATTTAGAAAAGAGAAAAGTCGACGAAAAGGAGCTTTTGACGTCGAACATTAAACCATGTTCTACTATCCGTGGTTAAATTTGCAGCTGTTCTAAAGAGGTTTTACGCCGGAGCCAGGAAAAAGAATGGCGAACTGTACACGAAAGCTTCACTTGCGGGAATACATTTCGGTCTCCAACGGTTTTTCAACTGTCAAAAAATGGATATCATCAAAGATCCGACTTCGCCGAAGCCAACATTGTATTTCAAGCGGAAATTTCACAGCTAAACCCGAAGGAAAAGCTCAAACTCAAACGCAGGGAAGTAAGCCATTAAAGTGCGGAACTTCTGCGATTTTTGACTTAAAAATTTGAAGAAAAAAGTGAGAATCCTCCTTCTGAACGTTGTACTTTTCGGAAAATCAGTTGATGTGTTCGTTTTAAAGCAATTAATTATTGGCGAAAGCGGAATTTACTAATTTTGTTTTTTTTGTGTAGAATATTTAAGTCATGAACGAAATGAAAGCACTGTGCACGTGCTTAATCATTATCATCTTTATACTCCACTTGGATAGGAATAAATAATTGTGAAACAAGCGTGCTGGTTAAATCTTGTTGAATGATAAAACAATTATTGAACTCGATTGCGCTAAATATCGTGATTTGTCAGTGTCTGACAAATCACGATATTTTGCTCAACCTCGTCCAATAATTGTTTATTATTAGCTTGTCCATACTGTTCACGATGACTTTATTGCCATAGGAGTGCTCAATACAGGTGATGATGATGCGGGGATAACGGCCAGAATGGATGCGACCTTCGAGAACTCTGCCGGTCATTTCATAGAGTTTGTTTTCGTGCAATGCTTCAATGACTTCTGCAACATTTTTATTGATTGCTGCAAGTGTGCTGTCTTGAATCGACTGAACAGGCGTTGGTCTGCCTGGAGTAGCTCCTTGTCGAGGTTACAGTAGGCGAATCACTTAGGGTGATGTCGCCCAACCTACAAAGAACATCTTGGTCATTTCCACAGAAGCCATTCTCAGTTTCGGTTAGGACCTTATCCATAGAAGTGAAAAAGGTGCTAAAACGATAGAAATCCTCCGGTTTTGATACGGAGGAGCAGCATTGACGTTTTGGTTTTCTCCGACCAACGCTTGTAAGCGCGCTGAGGGTTATGGTCGTGGCACACGATCACTGATTGCAGAATTAATTTCCGATTCAGCTATCCACGAATTCATCTTAACACTGATACAACCACACAGTTCCCACACCGAGGTTACAGAATGAATGAATGAATGTAATCGACAAGTTTTTTACCACCTTTCATTAACCAATGGGATTACGAGTTGATGACACCTGATGAGACCATACGCCTTCTTTTGACGTTCGGTAGTTGGCATGTTCGTATTTATCCTCACGTTTTGGAACGACAGTCGCTGTTTCGTTTTTCTTTTTTTAGTTTTCTTCCAAGTGCTGTTGCCCGAATTATGAGCGTTTTGCCCGAAAAAAGTTCACAATTTCAGTAGCTCGAAAAAAGGTCACAATTTCAGTCGCCCGAAAAACTTCACAATTTCAGTAGCAGTAGCTACTGAGCAGTAGCCTTGGTAACCGCTTCTTTTCTGCCAGCGCGTGGACCGTGCGAAAGCTTGGAGCGCGAGACGGAGAGCAATCACACTTGTAAGATGCTCGCACATGTATTGACATGTTTGAGTCTTTCATATATGACTGGCCTCAGTGTAGTTAGACTATGGTGAGTTGAAAACTACCCTATTTCCTTAAATTATCTTAAGTTACTTATCTTAATTAATTATATTAAGTTACTTCCTTTTGGCGCATGCGCATAACTCAAACATTGAACAACACATTTCCGTTTTTTCTTGTTTATTGAAAATGTTTTCGCAAGTTAAGTTGGGTTAATTTCATTCCTGCTGACCAAGGAGACAGTGGAGCACGTAGATGATTCACAGCGGTCAAATACACACGTTTGCATTATTCTCCGTTTCCGGTTTCCCAGTACAAAAAATTATGAGCGATAAGTTCGTATGAAAACCATGTAAGAAATGAAAGTAGTGACTGGCAGTTACTTCCTTTTGAACGGATTCTAAACGGATGAAATCTTAGGGTTAACGTTTATCTGTAACAGTATAGGAACTGCGCACGCTTTGTCCCTTTGACTGACCAGGGCTGATACTGAAATGACATCGTTAACTGAAAAAATATGAACAAAAGAAAGCTTGCATTTTGAATTAAAATAAATACAGCGAAAAATAGCTTAGAAAAAAACTGTATCTGCTCTTAGAATTACCATTACGCAAGTTGTACACAACAGCACGGGTAAAGACGCATTCGTAAACAACATCATGGGTTCATCACTGAGCAGCATCAGCTGCATCAGCTGAAGGTCACGTTTTGTCTGACCTAGTAGGCAGCTAGTCGTATTCGGCCATTTAGTGCGTTCGTAACGTTTTAATTTAGGAAAGAATGGCAGCCTTTAAAGAAATGGCCATAAGATGAAAATCCGTATTTACAACTTTTTCTCCCCGTTTCTGATCCTTTTTATTTGGCCTGAGCTTGGGTTACGGAGGAAAGCTATTAATTCATGCATAAATGCCGTGGACTTTACCACCGCCGTATTGCTTTCCGGATTGCCTGATTCCGTACAAAGGCTGGTCCGTGCTTGTCCTTATGGAGGGTCCTACCGGAAATTTGCAGCGTTTTGAGGTTGAAGGTGAGCACCCGTGTTCTTGTTTTCTTTTTTTAATGATGAAAATGAAGGATGGAAGCTCCAGTGAGGCAGTGTCCAAGCGAATGCAATGGCCATGGCTCCTGTGTATTAAAGTGGGATTTGTGTTTGCGAGGTAACTGAAATAATCTTGAAATGTTGTTTCTCTTGGACAGTTTACGTGTTTTTGTTTGCTTAAGGAATTTATTTATCGTTTAGTTAAAGTAAGTGGGTGAAAAATGTCTCGCCGAATTTCGTGTTGAACGTTGCTGTCGTCGTAAACTGTGGAGTTGTGGCATCTATGTTTCTGTGTATGCTTTTGTTCAAACTCTTTGTATTTTAGCTTACTTAAGCTGGCTTGTATTCGATGCTTGTAGTTCGTCTGTCACGTTTTGTGGTAATCTTTGACTACTGTCAAGTTGTCGAGCTTTATCGGAATCTTTTACTTCATGCACAAATACCCTAGGCCATTGCTTTTGAGATGGCCTGAGCCCGTACAGGAGATGGCGTGCGTTTCTCGAAAGCCCCAAAACTTTTTGGGCTGATTTCGGGTACCATAAATCACACTGTATCTTAAAAATAACTGACGTTTCCAAGCATGAAACTTTGCTTTATGTTAAACAGTTCCTACCTTAGAGACATGTTAAAAAAACAGCTTTGCAGAATGAGTGGTTCATATTTTACAGAACGCTTTTCGGGCCGAAAAGTGTTCGGGGCTTTCGAGAAATGCGCATCCTACATACCTACCGAAATTTCCTGCCGCAAGTTACGGCTTTTGGGGTTTAACAGTGATACTCAAAGCTCTATTCGGGAAAATGGGAAATTCTTCCCAAAATCTTCATCCAAGAAAACGAAAAGACCAACCTCTTCACCCCCAGGCTCTTCTCGCTTTTTAATATGGCGGCGGCTCGGGAGAAGACCCTGGCACACAGCAGATCACTGTGACCAAAATCTCTAACGAGGATGGAGATTTATTCAAAATGGCGGCTACGGCGAAAAGAGTGAGAAGATCTGGGTACGAGATATGGCTAAGGTGAAGATAAACAAAATGGCGGAAAAAGCTGAAGTTCAGTTCAAGAAAAAAGAGGAAAAAAAGACAAGTTTTGCATGTAAGAGTTTTAGGAATACGGCAAAGTGTTAGAGGTCTTGTTTTGCTGTTCAGTGTTTCTTTTTTGTTATTTTAAAGTTAGGAGTAATGGGTTTGAGCGTACTCGACTGCGGAACTCCGTTCTGCTAGTTGATGCAATGTTGCTCAAGTGAAATTGTTCACCGACGTATGCACTCGAATGAACATATATTTTTGTTTCCTGAGGCTTTAGGCAATACATTGTCTTATCGTTACATTGTTACAAATCCTTCCTTCTTAAATATCGTTAGAAATCCGTCCTCTTAAAATTAAATGCTTCAGCTTAAGACTTTTAGAACATATCAGGCTTGTGATTAAGCTTAAAATGAAAACCTCATGGAGTGAGCTCAGGCCTTAAATAAAACTAGTGATAGCAAATGTTTATTTTACATGGCTTACATCTCTGTGAGTTCAGTGAAAATGACTCATCTATTTATTTATTTATTTACTTATTTATTTAAGCTTATTTACAGTGCAACCTCGATATAACGAAGTGTAAGGGAATGGGAAAAGAGCAGTGCTGTATGGCCTGGTTAAACTAATGTTTGATTTGGCATATTTCAGGTCCTGCTTTGGAGGCAGTGATAATCATTTTGGCTCTGTTGAATTTATTTGTGCCCATTCCTTGCGCTACATTTTTGCTTGTACAATTGTAGATCTCCAGGGCTTTGTCACTTTCAATATTGTTTTCTACACTTAAGCTTCAGTCTCATGAAATACTAGAACTGAGGAGATTGTGAGACTGTAAATAGTGGAGAAATGAAGCATTTTAACAGTGGATAGATAAAGTCCTCTTAACTTGTTAGACTAGTTCTGGGAATAATATTCCTGTACAGGTTTGCAAAAATTTTCTGCTTAACAACTTCAATCAATTGAGTTATCTGGGTGAAGTTTGAAACTGGGTGTTTCAAAAATTGGAATCAATGAGAAAGATCAGGATTTCCGAAAAAAAAAGAGAGAAAAAGATTTCATGAAGTTTAGAAATTGGAATTTGCAGTTAACAACAAGGAAAGGAATATCACAATTGACTGCTGTCAACCTGGGGTGCTCTTATGTGGATATAACTTTTAGTTGGCGTGTTAAAATGATTTTCCATCTCCTGCCTCTACTAATTAAAACTATTCTCCTGCCAATCTCAGCCAAATAGAAAGGGTTTAACCAGGCCATACAACCGGCACTGCTCTTTTCCCATTCCCTTGCACTTCGTTATATCGAGGTTGCACTGCAACTCACAGAGATGTAAGCCATGTAAAATAAACATTTCCTATCACTAGTTTTATTTAAGGCCTAAGCTTACTCCATGAGGTTTTCATTTTAAGCTTAATCACAAGCCTGATATGTTCTAAAAGTCTTAAGCTGAAGCATAATATATAGATTTAGCCAAGCCTAAAAGCGGAGCCCCCCTTTTTGCTTTGTTTGTTTGTTTGTTTTTTTGCTGGCAGTTATTAATTTGTGAAAATACTCTCATTCAAGTCGTTAAATTAAAAAGAGAATTAACTAAAGAAAAAATTCTTACCCTCGCTGAGAGCCGAACCCGGGTTGTCGACGTATGTCGCCAGATTTTTGGCGATATTAGTCCACTTGGCTATGAGCGTTTATTTCACACTTTACACTTTAATTTTAATACTTGTTTCTTTCTTCGTGACAAGCTGCCTATCAGCATGAAAATACTGGTGTTTTTCCTGGCAAAATGTGTTCGGAACGCCGTAAAAACCATGGCTGTGGACAGAAAAAACCAAAAGGCACTAGCTCTGCTATATTTGGCGTCGAAACCGCTGCGAAAAGTTGTGAACTCAAGCGGTGTGCCGACCAAGTTCGAACAGAACCGACAAGGCAAATTTGAACTTTTCGCCTGAACTTTATCGCCTAATTTTTTTCGCCTAAATTGAACTTTTCCCCTTCCACCAAAAAGACCACTGACTATTCTTTTGAGCTTTTTTTTCCATTAACAAATTTGTTTTTGACTTTTGTTGCCTTTGTTTGCTTTGCTACAACGCGGGTCAACATGCGATTTCGCGCCAAAAACACACGGGATTCAGTACAGGGTTATATCCAGTGTATGAAGTGTATTGGTAACCCTGTGGTGCGGACGGACGGACGGACGGACGGACGTACGTAGTCACGTGACTATTACGTCACTACCAAAATTTCTTGGCTTGATAGGTTACCAAATTTCCTTAGCAATGGAGCTCCGCTGACGCGCTAGCGCGCTGGCTCCGCTATAATTTTAAGAAGGACGGATTTCTAACGATATTTAAGAAGGACGGATTTGTAACAATGCAACGATAAGACAATTTATTGCCTAAAGCCTCAGGAAACAAAAATATATGTTCATTCGAGTGTATACGTCGGTGAACAATTTCACTTGAGCAAACATTGCATCAACTAGCAGAACGGAGTTCAAAAAAGAAACACTGAACAGCAAAAACAAGACCTCTAACACTTTGCCGTATTCCTAAAACTCTTTTGCAAAACTTGTCTTTTTTTTCCTCTTTTTTTCTTGAACTGAACTTCAGCTTTTTCCGCCATTTTGTTTATCTTCACCTCAGCCATATCTCGTACCCAGTTCTTCTCACTCTTTTCGCCGTAGCCGCCATTTTGAATAAATCTCCATCATCGTTGGAGATTTTGGTCACGTGATCTGCCAGGGTCTTCTCGTCCAACCTCGTCCCCAGGGCCTTCTCCTCGATCAAAATGGCGGTCGGAGAAACCCCTGGCCAAGGCTGCTGAAATACTCCACGAATCGTGGAGTATTTTGTCACGTGACACATGATGAAATGGCTTTTTCGGAGGTTGTTTCCAGCGTATGGCGGCCCTGTTTGTTTTCTGCAATCGGAAACCTTTATTCAAACAAAACGAAGACATTTCATCGTGTTTGCGTAGCGAAATTCTAAAGAACTTTTGGAGCCACTTTGGCAGCCTTGGCCAGGGGTTTCTCCGACCGCCATTTTGATCGAGGAGAAGGCCCTGGGGACGAGGTTGCTTCTCGTCTTCCCCCGAGCCGCCGCCATATTGGAAGCCGAGAAGACCCTGGGGACGAGGTTGGCAAATGACAATCACATGGCAATCACATGTTATGGCCCAGGCGCTCCTCCCTCGCCCCTCGCCCCTCCCCAGTCTCCCTGAGAACGCGGAAAACACGTACATCCACGTACATAAATAAAGTATGTCGTAAGCGTGGGGGCAAGCGGAGATCGAGGAACCTTCAGTGTCTTCAGTTAGAGTTTCATTTACCTAAATCCTTTGTGAAATAAGGCTATGTTTGGGGGCAGCTTTGTGGACTAGCTGCCCAGCAACTTTAGTCTTGAACATGAGCTTTTTTCTGGTGAAAATGAGGGATGGAAGCTCTAGTGAATGTCCGAGCGATTGCAACGGCCATGGCTCCTGTGTTAGTGGGTCGTGCGTTTGCGAGGTACAGATCTTAAAATGTTGTTTAGCGTGGACAGTTTAATTATTTTCGTTTGCTTAAGGGATTTTAATATCGCTTAGTTCAAGTTAATGGGAGTAAAGTAAAATGTGTCGCTGACGTTCGTGTTGAACGTTGCTGTCGTCGTGAACACCATGGTGCATCCATGTTTCTGTGTATGCTTGTATTCAAACTCTTTGTAGGTTTATAAACTTGCTTGTAGTTCGTCTATCACGTTTTGTGGTAATCTTTGTCTACTGTCAAGTTGTCGACCTGTATTGGTGGAGCTGTTTTTAGTGCTCAATGTTGTACAGGTCCAGAAATCTTTGAACTTGAACTTTCCACTTGGTATCTGTTTACATCAGGTCACCATTTAACATGTAAGCTTATACTCGTAAACTAAAATCAAGTAAACATGAACTTAATTAGCTTTCGTTTTATAATCTGCCCTTTTAGTTTGTGCTTTTCCTTCTAGCTTTTTACCCTGACAAAGGATAAGGTAAATTTTGTACTTGGGAAAAACACACGCACAATTTGATGTGCTCAAGTACGCATTCTTATTGCAAAATCGGGTATTGAGTTTCTTCTTGGGTCGCCAACGCATGAAAAGCATTCTGCTTGCAGGGTATAACCACATGACCTGCCAGAACCAACCAAGGTTATAACCAAGGCACTTAATTATTTCAGTACCTGTCAGATGTGGTTTTGTATTCTCCCATGAATGTTTTAGACCCAACTTCAAGTCAATGATGAAGGAAAGTTATACATGCTCCTAATAATTTTCTTATTTTGGGAGAGACTATTTTAAGGAAATCTGTTTTGGGGGCATGGGAATGGAAGTGGTAGACTACAAAGAGAAACAGATTGTACTGGAAAAAAGAAAAAGAGAAAAATGTGTAAAATATATTTGCAGGAAAAAATACCCTGAGTACAAAATATGCCCATCACCCTAATCATAAATAAACTTGCCCCTTCCTTATTTGTTATGATTTGACACTCTGTGTCTTGACTGGAGACACACTGAGCTTAATTGTCTGAGTTACAGAGAACGTGTCTTTCCTTGATATCACAGAATGTAATAATTGTTTTTTCTTTATTTTTTGAACACTTGTTCAGTGTTGCAAAGATGCAGCCATTTCTTTTAGCTCGCCTTTAAGTGTAGTCCTTCTCTCCTGAACATACAAATGTATAATGATGATAAAACTTACACCAAGTCTTTCCTCTCCTCTGTTTCTATAATTTCCTTTTCCTGTAAGTATTCTTTTAGTGGTTCCTCTTCCCAGGGAGGCCTCACCTCTGTAGAAATCAATAAAAAACATTATTGGTGAGCCTGCCATTTTGGATTCTAGAGATTGAGCAAGTTCTGGACCCGACGCCTTGGACTTAGCCTGTTCCAGGCATTAAGATTATGGAGTTAGGCAAAAACCGACATGCTAACAAGAAATATTGTGAGAGAGGAAAAGGTGCTACACCCTAGTGTCTGAACACCTGTAACAGGCTACCATGCACTACCTATAGTATAACTGTGAATAATAAGAGGTCACTGGTACAGGTGTACCAAGGAAAACAAGTTGGTGTGAGGGCTCCCCGAGACCTTTTTGTTGTTGTTGTTGTTTTTTGTGGTTGGTTTGAGCTAGTACTAGATTTTTCCTTGACTGCTGAATACTTGTGCATGTCCATGTATATAGGAAAATGAATTATTAACTGTCATTTGTTTTGCTTCTTGGTATCACTCTAGGTAAAGTACAGTGGTGGGGCTTGCAGTGACACAAACATAGGATATTTTGTTGGTTTCAGTGTGGTCTTCTTCTTTGTTTGTGCTGTATCTGCAGCTCAACTGGTATGTTGGATTTAAGTTAATGAGTCTAAGTTTGGGGTGTTTTGACTTTTCACAAACTAGATGTTGGTAAAAAGATTGATAGCAACAATTACACAGGGATCCATATTAGCTTTTTTTCAAACTTGTCAGCCGGGCAAGGATGTCAGAAAAGATACTTGCCCGTTCAAAATTTTGTAATAATTAAAATACAGTCAAAAACTGAAAGTTACCATAACAAAAGTAAGTCGAAAAAGGTTGCATTTTATTTTCACTATGCTCCCGTCACTTTCATTTTACAGATTCAACTACACGGACTTAAAAGATAAACCTACTTTGTATTGATTTGTTGCACTTACTTAACGAGTGCTTCTTCACCAAACTTTAAATTTGGCATCTTAAACATCACTCTCCAGGTCACTTGCATCATCAACACCACTGTCATTCTCATCTAAATCCTCTCCCTTGTCAACGACATCCAAGTCTCCACCTGCCTGTTTTGCTGCCATGATGGTAAAAATGCACGCTTTCATTACTCTTGTTCATATTTAGAACTTTTCTCCAAAGACTCACCTTTTTTCTTCTTCTGCGGTGGTGACGACACTTTGTCAAAGTAGTGCCACATTTCGCAAAACTCACGTGTGGCCAACAGGGTCCGAAATTAACTTTTTTATGCGAGCGCCAAGTTGCGACTGAAATTTTTTTTTTCAGTCGCCAGATGGAAAATTTTGGTCGCCAAAAAGTGTCCGTAAAATTGTTGCTTCACAGCGAAACGCGAAGCTTTTAAAGACATTTCTTCGCTCAAAACATAATCTTACTCGTGAACGATCGCAAGAGTCAGACTGCCATGAAAAAAAGGTATTAAATGATCGTGTAGCTTACATTGTAGTTGAAAAGGAGTTTTTGTTAAATAGATAGCTCTCTTAGTTTGAAGACTGAACATGACGCCACTTCTTCTGACTGTAAAGTGTTATTGAAAATTTGTAGAGCGTTTCGTTGAATATTCAATGGCGAAAGGAAAGCCTGTGTTTATGCGATGCACCCACGGTATGGTTGTCAGATGAAACTGCTGACAACATGGCGGCCGCTAAACGTCGATTACATTGCGTGGATTACAACTGTTGTGGAGGTCATTTAACAGGAATCTTACCTTCGTTTTTGATCTAAATTATTTTCTATGGAGATTAAAAACTTCGAAAAGACAAGGGGTAAGTTTCTGCTGGAAATCAAACGCTAATTTTTCCATTTAAAACGAAATTAATTCCTTGAGCGGCGGTTCAAAACATTAACGAGGCGCTGAAAGTTAGTTGCCTCCTGGCGACTAGCCTTGAAGTTCTGGTCGCCAACACTCAATTTTCAGTCGCATTGGCGACCAGCTGGTCGCAATTTCGGACCCTGGCCAAAGAGTGAGAGTCTTCGTGTTTGCATATTGCTTGGTCAAGAAAAGAAAATTGAGCCTGCAAACATTTCACCTCTGAGAGTAAGATGTCGCGTGCGCCACGAAACAAAGTAAATACAGAATATTAATCTTCTGTTTACTACAGTACGGAATCACTAAATGGCTGGTGGACATTCAAAACACTGTACATTGACTAGTGAGAAATTAAAGAAAAACATTTTGCTCCTTAAAACTTAGTACTCGTCCACCGGACCAGTTTGTGATTTTTGATACTCGTCCGTAGCACTTTATAGTCGTCCCGGACGACCTGACGACTGCTAATGTGGATCCCTGATTACAGTTGCAGAACTTTAATTGTTAATTGTTGTTGGCACATTGTTTTTGTATAGACATGCAGCTCTTTGTTTATTGTGAAGTTGTTTTTTGTCAGGTTCTCTGTGTAAGGTCAGAGTTTCGGAAATTAAAGAGGCCAAGCTTAGCCAAAGCTTGTCGACTAACAGTGCAAAAGACTCTTTATCTGTGCATGATTATTGCCTGTGGTACAAGAGGGGTTTATTATTCCATACAGGTGAGCTAAGTATTTCAAGCGGATGGCATTTTCATAGTACCACCCTTGTTGCTTATCGCTAGATAGTTAACCCTTTAAAGGAGCTACGTCACGGATAATGCAACTTGAAAAAGCTGGCAAGTTTTTTCAAGTTTGTCATTCGTAATCCGTCTTTATCTCTCTCAGTCGTAACCATCCTTGTTTAGTTTTGGTTAATTATTACTTCTTTGGTGTTTTTCTAACTTAGGAAACTATTATTTTGAGGTTTTTGTTAATGAGAGAATAATTTTGTCAGATCAGAAAAATGAATGAAAACGCCGTGACATAGTTCCTTTAAGCTGCAAGAGTGACAAGCATCTAATTTCTCCTTGCAATATCACTAGCTGATCAAACATACAGGTCATAAGAATAGAGGAAATGATCACCAAATGTCTTGATGTTTAATCAAATTCTCCCAACTTCTAACATGAGGAATATATAGAGAACAGTGAGGAGAATATGCATGTGGATATTGGGGCTTAGGGTTAACGAGTTGAAAAAAAGCAATTAACAACTCAGCTGTTTGCCCTATTTTTTATCATCAAACTTTATGTTGTTTGTATTAATTAAATTCAGTTTTACTGTTACATGTATTTGGCTTTAGTTTGTTAATGCCATGTCACTAATGTTTACATGTTTGCTTTTTTGTGGTTGTTTTGATCAGTAAAAAGGAAAAGTATAATGTGGAAAAATGACAGAATTTTCAGGCATTCATTTCTTTTGTCGGCTAGATTCTAGATGTTGGCTATCTCGTGAATAAACAACCACCCAAATAGTCCCCTGTGAGAAGTAGTGGTTGAGAGGTCTCAAAATTAATATGCATTATGAAGTCAGTATATACTCACACCTGCGTGTACATGTCTTTGTGTGGAGGCACAGTGTTGTAGTGGCTGGCAAGGTGCACATTCAATTTGACTTCTGATCAGAAGATCGTACTGGTTTAAGGATTAGTTTCTTCAATGTGTCGTGTTGTTTTAGAGTGGAGAGTTTTATCCAATTGTCTCTCTCCACCCAGGTGTACAAATGGGAACCAGCAAGAAACTGCTGGCCAGGGGACCATACATGTACATGAATCCCTGTGATGTACTAGCATCTGATCTAGGGGAAGCTGTGCAGTCATTTATAATATTACTCCCAGTAATGCTTCGTACTGTGGCAACCGTAGATAAGTACCTGGCACGTGGGCTGCTACTCACCCCATTGTGTATTTACCTTTTCCAACGCTGTATATAATTTTAAGTAGAATCTTGTTCACACTACATGTAAACTAAAATGTGAAATTGCCTTTTTCAGAGATATCTTCCAGACAGCTTGGGAGTGAATCTGTTCAATGCATATTACCCAGTCATTATTTCTGGCTTCTCAATAATCATTTGTTTCTGGGCTGAGGTGAGTCCAGTATACACTGTAGTTGGTCTGACAAGCTGTTAGCCAGAAGGGTATCTGGGCTTAAGTACTAAATGGGCTTCCACCTTCAGAGGCACATGTAAGCATCTCTCGTTTCATTGTCTGGGCTGGGAGGGAGGGGTAAGTCATGGATTTTTCCAGCTATTATTGTAATAAAATATTTTGAGCCCTCACTTAACTTTGATAGACAATCAAGGTACTGCAACTAATACAGCTGTTTTCTTTTTTCCCTGGCTACATTTTCCATTACCCCATAGCTACTTCAAAAATTAGTGGCGGCCCTCCTACCTGACTCTGGTGTCATGCGGAGACATACAAACAATTTGAAAGGACTGCATTACATTGTACAACTTTAATATTAAAGTATTTATGTCAATGTTAAAGTGGCACCAATAAGTCTTTACATGTGATTAATTATGCTACATGTACTTAGTACGTGTACATTGGTCATACCAAACAATGGAATAGTCTTTTTTGTGCTCTGATAGAAACAATGGTCACCTAACTCATGCAAGAATTTTTGACCCTTTATCAGAATTTATTGTGTACAAAATAAATTTTGGGGACTGGCTATTCACTTATGTGGTAATGCTAGAGCGTTGATTATTAATCTAATTATTCACCTCAACATCTGTGAACAGTGGTGGATTATATAATATCTAAATGACCACTTTGCAGCTTACTAAATATCCACCACTATTCACTTCAACTTCAGTGAATACAGAATGTACATGCAATAAAATTATTATTGAATAGCATAAATATTTCTTTCAAACATTAATTACAAACATTTTTTTTCTGGTTATCTCAGCAGAGTATGAAAACTTTCAAAATACATATGTACTATAATGTTGCTATAATTGCAACTGACAGTGTTGTTCTGATTTCTGTAGACATTTCATGTTGCTGGATTGCGACTGGACAGGCCATGCTTCCTCAGCAAATCTTCATTAGCATTTATCTTATTCAATGTATTTATGTACCTAGTCTTTGTGGCACACCTCATTACAACAGAAGTTACAGATGAACAGACTAAGGTAGGCCTCTTTACAACCATGAAAGAATGTGCTAATTACCAGGATACCCAACAACAAGACAAGAGTTGAGAAAATGACACATATACACATATATAGCGAACAGTTTTTGTTGTTTTAGACTCTGGTCAAATTTGAGGTGGAATTATTCACAATGTCTACTACATATCACCATAAGGGGAATAAATCAGGTCTCATTGATAATGAAATCAATATGACTGCCATGCTGTGATGGTGTTGATATTTGATGTATGTAATTTTTTTCTTTATTTGAAGGTTTATTTATCCAACATTTTCATTGGCTTTTTTGTTGTTCTGATGTTCCTGGTGCTTATTTTCTTTCTCATCTATGGAGTGGAGCTATTTTACAAGGTATCAACTTTTGTTTTCTATAGCTAAAAGTGTTTTTAATTGACAGTACTAGAGTATTAATTAATATGTTACACGATGATGAAGATATGAAATAAAATAATTTGCCAGTACTTGCATGGAGATAGAAACATGTGCTGTATATGTTAAGTTAAAAGAAGAAAAAATAAACAATAATAATTATAATTATACAACAGCGACAACAACTTACAACAAGAGTAACAACAACGTAAAATTAGGAAATGTATCAATAAGACTACAGTCATGCAATTTGGCAAGTTTATGTGTTGAAAAAGTGTCCAAACATTTTTGTCCAAAGTTTTTTATCTGAAAGAAAAACATCTGAAATGCTTTGAAGTGCCATATTGAATTGATTTATGTGCATGATGTATGAGAACAGTCAAATGTTTGGAAGTTTTAAGTGATTATTACTTTATATAAAATGAATGGAAGCAATTGTTTTTGTAACTTTCTATTCTTTTTAGGTTCGAGGGGCATTTATCACTAGAGAATCTTCAAATGTTGATGCCACGCAGGCAACCATGTCGAGATTTGGCCTATTCTCACAGGCATCCTTGCAAGTAAGTACAATGTAACTAAGTGCAGATTAAGGATTTTTGAAGTTTCAGGTTTTTCGTGCCTGGGGGAAGGGGGTGGGGGGGGGTGGGGGGGGTGGGAGGGAGAGAAGGGAGAGAAGGGAGAACATTGCTGCCATATCAGGCACTTCTTGTACCCTTGCATTCTAGTTCTTGTTCCTAATGGTTTGTAATTGCTGCCTCTAAACTTAGCTTTTAATGGTGTACCTGTTAGTGAAATATAAAATTATTCATGTTTTCCTTTTTGACGTCATTTGCACTATCTCATAAAATAGATGCCCTTTTCTCCCACCTACATGTATTATGCAGGTCTCCATTACCTTTTATCCTACCCCTCCCCTGCACTCAAGGCACGCACAACCGGTTTTTGCATTGTTTAGAATGTCAAGTGACAAGAAGCATTTCATCTCACCAGTAGAACTGGCGTCCTTATAAGTCTGTCCTAGGGCACACCTCAATATTTTGTTAGTTTTGCCTTGCAGTTTACAGGTACAACCAGGTATTAAAGGAAGATTTATAAGGAAAGATAATTGTTTGTTGACTAAGGAAACAAAGCAGCAGTAGAGACCAAATTTAAAAGGACGGAGGATTTGTCTCTGATTGTTTCTTTTTACGTGTTTTACCTTGCAGCTTCTCACCTCACTTTTTCTTCTTGGTGACATCATGGGCGAAAAGTGGAAAGACAAGTGAGTATCTGATACTGAGTGCAAATGAACATGAGCATACAGTAATAAATAATAATACTAGTCTTTCCATAAGGCTCACCTGTATACAGAAAAATCAAGTCACCTCCTTTGTAATGTTTTATGGTGCACTACTCAAAAACATTGCATAACTAGTGATATTTTCTACTTTTCCTGTACACTGAACAAAATTAATGTAATATGTATTTAACAAAGTGACGCTGTCGTATGTTGGTAGCAGGATTGAGAAAAGCATTGCTACTTGCCGTAGTCATCTGGTTATAGCTCGGCCGACACAGCACCCACAGTTTGTGCTGGGCATCCAGTTTGTACTGTACTCAGTATTGTGCGAAATTGCTACTTCACGTGTGGGAGCTCTTTGTAGCTATTTTTTTTTTCTAAATTCAATGCATGGACAACAGCCTGGTTGTAATGGCCAATGAACTTTCAAGAATCTTGTCCTACATGTATCTTACCAGTCTGTTTTGTGCGCTATTGTGTCCCCAGTTTATTCTTTCCTTCAATTCTGTGCCAAATTGAAATAGAGACAATAGTTGATAAGAGTTGATTGAGAGAACACACGTGGAAGTGTGTAAGGGGTTAAGAGTTTGGACTCCAGGCTGTTCAGGCTGTTATGAAAATTTTAGCAGATTCTAGGTCATGAGAACTCGTGTAGAAGAGCCTAGGGTGCATGAGAAAGAAGTCATTATTACAGTGGTATATAAAGCCCAGCTTTTACATTTAAGTACAAAATAATGTCTAGCATAATGTAAGGTAAATTGAACACTTGTAATTCTTATTTTGTAGATTGCCCATAGAAGGTAGAAATGTAATATTCTTATTTTGTAGATTGCCCATAGAAGGTAGAAATGTAATGGAGGTTGTGTTCAGATTGTTTGAACTGGGCGTGGCTCTCTGGTTCACTTGCTGTCTTTGGAATTGGAAAAGGTGGGCAAGCTGTTATTAACATGTTTGTGTTGGTATGATGATTTTCATATCTTCTAGTAGAGAAGCATTCGCCAGTGTCACAGGCATATGCAACTCACAGTCTGTCTTTGATTTAGGCATTAGAATAAAGTTTCTGTTACATGTCTTTTGTCTTGAAAGTTGTACTGCAATAATTGCATACAATACGTATCACGAGTTTCTGGTATCAGACATGTAACTTACATGTATCTCACAATGCTGTATTTTAGTAGAAGTTGCAAAGACAAATTGTGAGGCAGATTGCAAGACCAGTTGCAAGGCAGGGGTTTTATGTGTGCAATTTCCTTAAGAAATAAATGCAACTTAATTCCCCCACACTCTGGTAAATCTAGTCTACAGCTGTACAAGTACAGCATTTCTCCTTATTTCACTGTCTAAGTTTGTACCTGCGGATAAGAGATGTTCAGATCTTGTCCTGATACTGTGATTCCTTCTTTGGAAGAGCAAATGTGGCTGCCAGAATTGAAGCAAATGTCAGTGAAGCTTCTTCGTCTATTTTATGACTTAAGTTTGTGTTTTCTCCTTTTTTTGCAGTCCAAGCCAGTTATGGATCTTGAACCCTAAGCGACTTTTGATCCACGAGAGAGATGAGGTATGGGCATTCTCCAGAAGATTAAATAAACAGTTACAAAAAGAATGTTGAGACACTCTGTTATGAGCCAGGGTTATTTTATACATTTTCATTGTCATTTTCGATGTTGTACAAATTTCTTAATTACATTCAAACCAATCATAATGCACCAAAAATTCTGTAAAAAACTAATTTTTTGTTAATTAAATGAGAAGTGCCTGGTCAGGGTGTGCTCCAACCAAGCTAAGCTTTCGCCAGTCATAACCTCAAATTTACGGAACAATACTGTCCTATGACCGACTTTAGGTTGCCTTGTATGGAAGGTAAAACGTGGTCAAAGATTTCGATTCTACTTTTTGTTTTCATCTGTGTTACGCGACTTTTCTTGCTTACACTTTTTGGGTTATATAGGTGCCCAAAATTACTTCGGAGTCGTTGACGTGTACTTACCAGAAACTACATTATTTTTCTTGTAGCATTTTGGGACATTTTGTTTCTGGTAGAAGCTTAAATTTGAAAGCAGCCTATTGTTCTCCAGTGAAATGTCATCTCTGCTACACTCTACAGTTAATCATATTTCTTTTGGAAAGTCTTTTCCGTAGTCAAAGTTTTGTTTATGGTTGTTTGTTTGTTTTTGTTATTCAGGAAAGAAGGAGCTTAGCGGGTAGCTCACAGCAGTACAATAGTTACAATGCTATCCCTACTGACAAATCTACTAGAGGTGAGAAATCAATAAGTAAGATAACGTTTTACATTCCTTGAGTAAATTGTGGGGTGTCTTACTTCTACACATATAAGAACATCTGCGAAAAGGCTACAACTCGCGGAAGCTTATGATTGACGTTCGTCAAACTACGGGATATCTGACCTTGTTGATTTGATAATAGGGAGAAAAAAAATGGGACTCAACCGGAACAAACGCGATGTAAAATTGACTTACTTCAACCGGTGTTTCACTAATGTACATGCAGTTTCTTTAATGTTCTGAATAATGTTTGCCGCTTGATTTTCTTACTTAATAAAGGAAGTTAAATATATAAAAATAAAAAAAAATATTTTGGTTCTGTTACATCACGCTATATCCAGATTCCAGAATATTTTTAAAATACATTTAAATTATAGTCTGTCATTCAGTATTAAAGTCTCAGTTACTAAAATAACCAACAGGATTCCTGCACGTTTCTTGCAAGATGATGTAATGTTGTTGAAAAGCTTTTGACTTCTGAGAAGTTCGAGATCGAGTTTTCAGAAATGTTAATGTAAGAATTATTGTAAAGTGAACATCACTACAGAAAGCTACTGTTCAATTTGTTTGAATGGCTACGCTTTAGATTCCGTACACAATCTCAAAAGTTAGGAACCACTTTCGTTTAGCATAGTAACACAAGAGAGCACTTATTTTTGGTGGTGTTCATTTGAATGGTGGCACTTAAACATTATCATAAGACTCAAAAGCTAGAACTGCCTTACAGTAAACTAAGATAAACCATAAAACAAAAAACTTACAAGGCATCTTGCGTACTAATCAATCTGCCAAAACACGTCATTGTAACATAATCTGGACGCCGTTTTTCCTTGTTCCTTGATGTTTGTTTTCGTCGCTGGAGTTAGTAGTATTTATACTGTGCTTTATAGTCTGCGGGCATGGCAATTATCAGATAAAAAAACAGATCACACGACCTGGCCATGCGTGACGTTATATCAGATTGTTTATACTGACGTCACAACATCACGCAAAACGCTTGCATGGATGCCCAAAATAACTTTTTCGTAATGCATCGCGAAAGAGAGCTTAAGGCTCCCAGGTACATGTGGGCTGTATTTCGCGCGTAATGTTGATACAGCCTCAACTCAGTTCGCTTTATCTGCGTAAAAAATTGCCTCCATGGAGCGTCCAAGCACTCTGAAGCTCTCCATCGATAAGATCTTTGGTTGGGCACAGTGTAACAGGCATCCTGGGTTCCTCGGTAATTTTGCGTTCCTTTTATTGTTGTGTACTGTTGCTTGAACTTCTCAGACGCTCTGATCTTGGCTCCTACTCGCATCCTTTCGTTAATCAGTCGATAAATTTTTTCGCTAAAAGCTACTATACTTGCCGTGTTTAACTGATAAGTTGGCGGCATTTTTTCCCGAGTTGTTCTCGTTGATTAGGTCAAATTCATTATGCAAAACAAAGAAGAGTCACGCTTGAGATCTGAATATTCTGTCCATTATTGCTTCAGTGCTGCAAATCTTTTTCAGGTTCTCCACAGTGTCTCTTCGCCCGCAATAGCTTTTCTAACTACAGTGTAATCGAAGAGACTGTGTCACCTTAGTTTCAATATCGGCGAGCAATATAGGTTTATGCTGTAGTTTCCTATGGTTAATTATTCAGACGTGGTTGGACATTTTTATTTTATTTTATCGTTGAGATCAATTCATAAAGCGGCAAACCATATCATCAGATTCTAAATGGACTGCTTTTCTCTTTGTGCGAAGCCTCCAGTCGTGTTAACCTCAGATAGAAGTTGCACATGCAGTTAATTCGTGTAATATCCTTGTTTCGAAATTTGAGCCTGTCGATTAAATCCTAAAGCGTGACAAATCAGTTAAAAGCTGTTGGCAGGACTTTCAGTGATGCAGTTTATTATTCTGTCCAAGATGGTTCTAACTTTTGAGTCTGTGAACGATATCCCGAAACGTTTCCATTTAAATGACAGCTACTATGCAGTAGTTCCCTGTGGTACCCTTAAGTAGTTTACCCTTCAAACGCTTTGGACCTTGTCACTGGACCTTCCTATCGTTAGCATGGTTAGCAACTAAAGGCTTCGATAGCACCTGTTTCCTTGTGGAGTGCCGGAAGAAGTAGTTTTTACAGTTTCGAACTTAAAGTTTAAACCGAGTTTATCCAGTTAATTGGTCAATGATTTTTATTTCTCGCGTCAAGATGCGATACTATACACCAGTCACAGCAAATATTGCAGTTTTGGTTTCGAGTAGTTGTTAGATGAAAAGCCGTGTTTATCCAGTCTTTTTACAGTTTCGAACTTTTAGTTTAAACCGAGTTTATCCAGTGAACTGGTCAAGGATGTTAATTTCTAGTGTCAAGATGCGATACTATACACCAGTCACAGCAAATACTGTAGTTTTGGTTTCGAGTAGTCGTTAGGTGAAAAGCCGTGTTTATCCAGTTTATTAGTAACAGGTTCGATGTCGGTGTTACGTCACTAAGTACTAAGTGACTCCATGCATCCCCTTCATTAGCAGAAAATAAATTTTCGTATTTATAAAATTTCAATAACATTAGTGGAATTTCATTTTCGTAAAGGAATGTTCATTTTAGTTATTCGTTTCTTCACTAGTGAGGAAAACGTGCAGTGAAATTCATTAACATTTTGAGAGTTTCATTTTCATGTTGTAGATAGTCTATAGCGACCTTAGAAAGTCAATAAAAACGTCTTGCAACACCGTTAACATATCAAGAATTTCATTTAAAATTCTAGTTATAAATTCGTTTTGCTGTGTATTTCGAACGAACGAAAAACACCAAACGTACAAATGTACACTGTATATTTTCAAACAACAGCAATCTATCTTTACACGTTTATCTGTAGACATGCTACTGCACAACGGGAAGCGAGTGCTGAATGAAGCCGAGAAAGCACTTTATATAAACAAGACTATACTGTACACGTACTACAGAAGTTTTCGTGGCTGACGTTAAGCGAAAAACAGGAGTTCAGTCCGCCAGCGACGCGGTTTACATGTCACGATGTTAAAGAAAGAAAATTTACCAAGATTTATGCGATAATAAATAGGCAATAACACATTTCTCTTCGAGTGTCTCACGAGTGAGCGTAGCGAACAAGTGAGATATCACTTGGGTAAGAACTTACCCTAAGCGCGGGAAAACGCACGCAATCCAAGTCATATCAGCCAATCACAGCAACCAAAAATAACGCAACTAACCAATCAGAACGCGTGGCAAGGACTTGCCCAGCCAAGCACGCAAGCCAAGTCATGATTGTCAGTTTTTGCTGAAAAATAGCATGTTTAGAATGATTTGTCAAGCACATAGCAGTTGTTGAGCGCAGTGAATGCAATAGCCCTTTTCACAGCTCAGGGCACCAGATACAACTTACGATCAACCAATGAACTCTTGCTAAGCACTCCTGTATGTAGGTCACATCGTACACTGGGAGACCGTTCGTTCATTATGGCGGCCCCTAGATTATGGAACTCTCTACCAGCTAATATCAAGAATGCAACAACTGTCGATTCTAAGCTCTTCTTAAAACTCACTTATTTATGTTAGCCTTTCCTAATTAATTCACGATGTTTTTATTTATTCTTATTTCTGTCATTTTTTAAAGTTTTCTCTTTTGTATAACAATGAAATTCAACGTAAATGTGAAGCAATATCGGAAGCAATATCGGACAGATTCAAATTCAGTTTATTAAGGACAGTGCCTCCTGATACAGATGTATTTTTTCAAAGGTTATGACTATGGGGGGAAAGAAGATCTTAGCAAGGGTTATTGGAATCCAAAAAGAAAAATGTGAGTAGCCACGCATTTTTCAGAGCTAATTAAGTAGCCATCATTCTAAAAGAGCGTTAAAATACAAAGAATGTATGGCAATTTCTTTCCAACTTTAAGCTCGACTATCTCTGAAAAATGCGTGGTTACCCCCAGTTTTCTTTTTGGAGTCTGATAGCCCTTGCTATTATCTGCTTTTTCCACAGTCATAAACCGCACCAAAATATTGTTGTATTAGTGGACAAATTCCTTAAGAAACCCGAATATCCCGAGATGCGCAGAACGTATGCACAGTAGCAAAAGGAGGCACTGTCCTTAATTTCTTATTTTGAGAGCAGTGCAATTTAAACAAAACCATTGTCTCGAGTCTACGTACGATTGCGATATAAGGCAAATGAGAAAAGCTGTCTGTGAAAAGGGCAAATGTGCTCCAGTTCAAAGTTAATCCAAAGCTGCTGTAGAATACTGCTTTTCATTAAGATCTTTTGCTTTTGTTTGAAAGATTTAGATGCACCTCGCCGTGACTGCTGGGTTTGTTACGACAGTGAAAGAACCGATGCTGGTCCCATGATATTTCCCTGTCAGTGCAAAGGAGATGTAGCCGCTGTACACCATGACTGTCTCAAGAGATGGCTCATCGAGGTACAAAAAGTTTCTTGCTGTTGAAAACTTCGTTCAAAAAATTTGTTAGATTGTGCTCTCTTCTGTTCCTAAATTTCGTGTGGTCGAGTTTGTTGCTCTCTTGTTGAAAGTGACAACGAAACCATACGAGGTTATAGAGAAAACAGGCCAATGGGTCTTCTGTCATGTCCAAATGTGATTACGTACACTAGATTTAATTACTAAAAGACTGGAGGATACAATCATGGAAGCAGACTTGTCTGAGAAAGAAAACGAATGCGGAGAAATGTACTAGGATCGCCTTTGGTCCCTGCCGTCGTATTGTTTCCTTAGACGGAGAAACTTTGCTTCTAACTGCCTTCCAACTCAGGTTTATATTGAGAAAAATGGGTACCAATGAACTGCTAAGGAAACTAACAATGTTGGGAAGAATTTGTGATGGATTGGCAGCCCATCCAGGGGAGTGGTAATACTGCTTTATATCATAGAGCGGTTTTCAAATGAGTGTCGTAAAACCAAAACCAAAGCAATTACTCTGACCAATCACAACAGGAACAAAACACAAAATGAACCAATCAGAAATCAAATCAAATACAAGCAATTGGTGCTAAGCGCGGGAAAACGCGTGCCAGCAAGTCACGATTGGTTTTGGTTTTACGCCTGATTGGTTGAGAAAGTGGCGCGAGTTTTTTTAACCAATCAGAGAGCCTAGTAATGCAAAACCAAAGCAAACACAACATTACTTTCGACATTCAATTGAAAACTGCTCTATATTCCGGGCTACACCTGTGGACCTAGTGCAATTTTGCCCACCTACCTTGTGGACTAATTCATCAGCTTGAAATACAACGTAGCATTATAGTAACCTTACGTAACTTTTTTATTTCTAAACGCAATTAAGATTACATGTGTTTATAATGTCTTTCGTACTGTTTCTTTCTCAGTCTTCTGTGGACAGCGGCTCAGATTCCCAAAATTGTAAAGTGTGTGGAAACAAGGTAGGCGCTTTCTCTGTCTTAACATTTGAAAAGCTCTTGTCCAAAGTAAACTTAAGCAGTCGTTCTAAACGTCCATCGGGAAGGAATTGAATTCGAGAAGCCAAATACTTAAACGTTAGGATCACAATACAGGACTCCCGTAGGACTCCCGTAGGACTCCAGATTTTTTAAATAGAAAATTGAAATTTAATTGCGGCCGTAATTGAACTCACGACGGTGTTTTCAGAAATTGACAAGAACCTTGAAATAAATTTGCCGATAATGGCAAGGAATGGCAAATTGAAGCAACCAGAAAGGTTATCCACACATTTCTGAAACTAACCTTCAATCCATGTGCAAATTGGTCCACAGGAAGTGTACTTGTTTCGAGTCGTCACACTCCGGTATTAATCTCTGTGTTTAATATCTGCCACTCGTGGATTTCAGCTAGCACAATTTTAAGTCTGTTTGAGCGATGGAGAATTTCCATTGACAGTGTTAGGCTGGGTGATATTTTCTCTCGTTTTTGTTCCCGGCGAAGCAAAATAAATAGCTTATTCTCACTAAATTTCGCGAGTATAACGTTTCGCGAAAAATCAAGAGCCATATTTTGCGAGTATTAAATTTCGCGATTTTGAGAGGAAATTAGAATTGGAGTGTATTAAATTTCGCGGTTTTTTTCTATTGTTCAATATGTAGCTTTGACCTCAGAACTGTAGCAGCATATTTAATATGATTGTCATCGTAAACATAGCAAACAAAACAAGCTAAACATAACAAAGCATAAGGTATTCCACAGTCTAAATAACTGATAGTGGCAGAGGACAGTTCGGACAGCGAGAGCGATGCAGTTAAAGATAACTGATGGACAAAATCAAACCAAAAAATACTCCTAATCATGAAGCTGAGACATGCTGGAACAACAGTAATAACCGTAATAAAGTAACACTTGAATTTCAGTATTTTATTGATATTATATAGTATTAAATTTCGCGATTTTAATCTTCGCGTGTCCTTTATTTTGCGAGTATTTAAAATTAGTACTCGCGAAATCAAGTGAGAATAAGGTACTTTGTCCACGGGACTTTGGCATCTGTGGTCCCTTAATCACGTGAGCGATCATGTCGGATCATATCATACCACTCACTGACGTCATCCAAGGTTGTCCCATGGCCTGGATCAAGGATACGAGTCACACGCGTAAAATAAATACACCATGTAATGGTAAAGAAACAATCATGCAACACCGGCAGGAAACTTGCGAGGCATGTATCTTAACTTGGGTATTCTTGTGCCTTCCCAAATCTGTTAAGTTTCGGAAAATGACTCCATGCGAATAGGCATAGACGGTGCATCCTGTTTGGAGATGCCTACCTGTATGGCCAACGGTCGACTTTTTGTTTTGTTTTGTGTTACTTTTGTTTTTTAGTTGTTTTTTTAGGGGAAAAATATGATGTTACAAATGATTGGCTCTTAGTTAAGAGTCACGACATCGTCTACAGGAGCATTAAAAAAAAAAATAAAAATAAAAAAAAAATTAAATAAATAACGAAAGACAAGGTTTAAAGTAACAAACGATTCTGATTGATTGCAGTATAAATTGGCAACAGGAAGAGCCTGGTTACCAAGTGGGCTTACAGTAAGGTAAGTTGTTTTGTGGCTACGTTCATGTACGTTGCACTCAGGTTTGCGTGACGGTTTTTTCCCAATGAGTTAAAAGGTGACTTGCGTTACCTGCTAACAATATGAAAACGAAGCTTTAAATGTGGTTTTTTTTTCTTGGAGAAAAAGGCAAAAAAGAAAAAAAAGGGGGGGGGGGGGGAGGAAACTGTTAGACCGTTAAACTCTGCGCTGGAGCGGTTTTGGTTGACAACACTCTATTTTTGTGTCCTTCTTTTAATCGGCCATTTGCTTAGTTCAAATTATAATTTCCAAGTCCCTTCAAATCTTATGGTAATATCGGCGTTATTTTTCGAAAGAAACTTTACTCTAAGTGGAACGAATATTTTAACCGTTGCGTAGGGGTGTTACACCGGGAAAGGTCTCCTGCACTTGTCTCGCAACGGCACAACAAAATTGCGAGACAAGTTGTGCGAAACATTGCTTTATAGTGTGACGTAGGCTTTACGTTGTGAAAAATAATTCTAATTTCAAGTGTGAAAACCATTCCACTTCAGTAGTAACCTGCGATCAGGCTCTATTTTCGTTTCGCTTGGTGAAACATTCAGGCGGGACGGGCGAAACGAAAAATAGAGCCTGATACAATTCTTCTACGGAACGTCTGCCGCCCACTTTTTTTGATTGATTGACATTCAACAAAACAGCCAATCAAAATTTCTTCTGCTTGCACGATCCTCGGTATGCAAATTTCCCATAACGGCAATTCGCAGAAAGTCACGTAAATGTCGGCAAAAAAAAAATCATAGGCTACGATATATCTTCTAGGCACAAGTACTCAAATTTACACGATTGCTAACTTCAAGGTTCCGGTACTGTACATGGTTGCTCTGTCTGAGCTGAAACTGAATGAAAATTCAAAACACGACGAGGTTGTGATGTACCAAAATATGCTGCATGCTTGAATCATTTCCCATTTCAGGTGGTATCTGGAAATATTCTCTTCCCAATTGTACCGATTTTCTGCGTAAAAAACCTTGGACAATTAAGAGAAATACCTTCAGTTTCATTCTTTAGAATAAAAACATAAATAAAACCGTTTATAAACAAAGGGGTATTTTGTAATTTAATTCGAGAAGTGATAAATATTTGAAATTAGCAGCGAATTTTATCTCTAAGCAGCAGCGAATTTTGAAACGAAGAACATCTATTATAAAACTAGTCAGATCCTTTGATGTCAATGTCAGAGATCAATAAAACGACATAAGTATTAAACAATGAATGAATAAACTGAAAATCGTTATTGCGACTTGATTGCGGTTCTCGCCAAACATTACCGTGCGAGCAGAGGCCCTTCGATCTGCTCGCAGGGTAGCCAAACATTAGTTCACCGTTAAGTTTACCGAATTATCGGTTGACTTGTTGATCATTCTTGGCGAAAGATATTTGCTCGTCTGCTGTTCGTTTTGTTTCGTAAGACGCGGAAACAGCCACCACTCTGTTCATGTTATCAATACTAGTTGAAAGCCGTCAAATGAAAATTCCGCGACACGATGCGATAAAACAGAATACATACTTCACTGTTGCTGTACTTCTCTGCTCCAGGTGAGAGACAGCTTACGTCAAACCGAACGCCATTCTCAGGAGAGAAAGAAATGGTGACAATTCTCCTAGAACGACGAGAATTTATTAGAGCAACACATTTTACTTCGGCAGACTTGTTCCTTGGTTGTCCCTTGGCGATGGCGGTCGGATCGAAATCTCGTAGACAATTTACTTCCGTTGACAGCTCTATTGTTAAAGGGCCAATCAGATTGCAAGATTCCGCGGCCAAAATTTGGCCGCCGACATGAACTTCTGTGAGAGATTGTATCAGGCCCTATTTTAGCGAGCGACCAACATAAGAGAATATGAGAGCGATGCTAAAATTCGGCCTGATCGCAGGTTACTTCAGTAGAAAAATCCCTCGGGTTCCCTTGCTCCCTCGTCAGATGATCGTATGAGATAGCATTCCTGACAATGTGTGTGTTTACATAGTCTTATATGAATAGGAGAGTGAGTCTGAAAGAAGTCAATGTCTTATCCCGAGGCCAAACTCCCTTGCACCAGGCTTTAAAACTCAAAATTACAGTTTGTTTTCTCATGAATAAGCCTTGAAATGAGAAAGGTGTGTTTACACAGCGTCTAGCTGTTTAGTCAGATCCTGTGTGGCTAGGATTGTTTATGAAAGAAATGCCTGCAGAGTGGAAAACATAATTGCATATTTACGTTGACATTACGTTTTTATGTTGTTTTATCAAGACAATGGATGCAGACGACTCTGATCCTATTCATGATGATTGGAGCGCCAATCGGCGTTTACTTGGTCTGTTTAACCAGCATACCTCCCACTTGTAAGATTCTGGTCATAGGATTTGCCGTGGTGCTCGAGTACGTTTGTTTAAGGTGAGTAACATCCCGCTATCGTTCTTGTTATCGGGATATGGAATGCTTTCTTTCTTTATTCGTTATTTATTCAGCCAGTCGACCGCCACACAGCTACGCGGGTGGTCTAAGTGAGCTAACGAGGCAGCCAGGGCTATGAATCAGATAGTGGTTCGATCGTCCGTCCATCTCTTATTCCACCTCTCATTCATTTATTCATTCATTCAGTTGTTGGCTTTTTAAACAGGCAACCATTAGTCCATCCGCCTGTTAGACATTAAATCGCTTGGCTTATCAGTCAGTCCATCCACCTGTCTAAATGCCTGTCCGTCCTTCCTCTGTCGGTTCATTTATGTGTTGATCACATGGGCGGGGTGGTTCGGCGATCAGGTTTTATTCCACAATCAAAACGTCACGGAATTCGTTTCATTTCAGACTTCTTGGATTGAACATGCTTCTTGTTTACCGCCGAGCACGCCTTGCGACAATGACTATTATTGGTCGGCCTGCGACGGTGCCTGATGAAATTCCTGGAGAAAGCCACCCAGTCCCAGAAGCTGTCGAAATTACAACAGCGTAACTTGAAGCAGCTCGTAAACTGTATTCTTGCTATAAAGCTGTTAAACAAGAGTGCGTTTTTCCGGTATGGAAGTGAGACTTACTTGGAAGAAATTCCATTGGGATCATTACATTTGACAAGAGATAATTTGAGCACAGTTATCAGGAGTCTTGCCTGAAGACAGATTGAATAATCGCGATGGAATTTATCAATCCATGCTGAATTCACCCATCCCATTTTCCAGTGTCCTGTTTCTTGAGCTCATGTTCTCGAAACGTAAAGTTTTTGCACAGTATTTTTTCAAAGTGAAACAGGCAGTGAGCTTTTGTACATACAATTTTCCAAGAGACGCTGTTTTCTTTAAATGGAAATGAAGGGTTTCTCAGAATCAGAAAGACGATTACACAAGATGAACTGCTTACGACATGGTTCCGTTTGGCTACTGATGTGAGAAATCTGTACTGGAATCCAGTGCAAAAATACGAGGCGTAGTAATATATGTTAACTAAAATTATCTCGAGTTCTCTTGTGTTATGGTCTTTCGTCTCATGTAAATGTAAACATGGGAGCAAACAGTAATTGTGAGAAAACTAGTTTCTAGGCAGTGAATATCGCCATTTACTCAGATCTAAGCAGTTTGTCAATTGCCGGGCAATGCCACACAATTACTTAAGTGGTTTCTAGTGACTGTTATTCAAGCAAAACCAGTCCAAGTGTCTTAATCTTGCACGGTAATCACAACAAACGTTGATAAGGCAATGAGTCAAACAAACCTTTTAACCGGGCCAAGCGGGAAACATGTGAACGCTCTTCACTCATTGGCTGAAAGAGATAGGAATCATGTTCTGTTTGGTGGAAGCACGCTAAAGGAGTTTCTTGAATAAATTACAGAGCGTAGTGTGACCCAAAACACAAGCACATTAATTTTGCTTTCGACAGTCTCATTGAAATAACACTTTTTAGAGGTAAAAAAGGGAAAATGAAAAAAAAAAAAAGCGAAAATGGGTTATATCGTAGTATAGTGAACGAGTTGCAAAAGCTTTCTTTATTTTTTGTCGGACCTGAAGGCTTAAATTTAAGGTCACGTTTTATAAAATCGGAAATTGGTTTTGGAATCAACTTCATTATTTAACTACGGGCGGATCATTTTACCTGTCGTCCAGCTTTAATTTTAGCATTTTTCTTTGTTTTCTCTGACATGGTCCATCAAATTTAGTTTACTCTACAACTAACACCGAAAACTTGAAAGATAACATAGTTGGAGGTATATGCAATGAGCGGTGCATGTAAAAGAGTTGCTTATAAATTACGTTCTTGTAATGTTAAGTGAATAAAATGTCGAACTTAAAGTTAAAATTGTAAATAAAATGTTTATATCAGTTTGCTATAGTAGTTCGATTATTTAGGATGTAGAAGTTTCTTTTGCAACCATTGTAAATTGAAGTAATTGTAAATAAATGGTCATTGAAAAATTGATTGAATAGGGACAGCTGTACCCTGGGTGCCAGAGGCTTTTCTTGCGCGGTTTCCGGTTGCAGCTTATGCTCTCTATGAATTTCACGTTTTCACGTATATTTAATATCGTAATCATCACCAGTAGTCTGCGGAATATTATGCTGTGTAGCACCATGTCATAAAACGAGGTTGTTGGTGGCACTGGCGGTTGGTGGTACAAAAAGTAGCATTTTGACGATGACGCCTAAATTTTAATCACTGAATATTTGACAGTTATCCCATCCAGGCCAAACATTTACGGGTGACGGAAGTAAACGTCCCTTATTTGTCGGTTAAGGGTTTAAGTTTCACTAACCCATTAACGCCCGCAAACAAGGGGTTAGTTTCCAAAGAAACTGTGGTGCTATGTCAGTGGGGAAGTGGAACAAAACTTTGGATTTATCAACTTAGTTGATAAGGTAAATTCGCCACCGTAAAGAAATTGAAAGCTCATGTTTCGAGCGTTAGCCCTTCGTCAGAGCGAATCATTAATCATGAATCTTTAACGCCCGTGCGGGCCATAACCGGCCGTGAGGGACCACGGTCCTTGTAGGGTTTGTTACGTCGTCACTTTTGGTGACAACGGAGATGTTTTTGATAACCAGTTGAAGCCCCAGGCAAAATTCTAACAGAAGAGGCCTAAACTAGAGCGATTAAAAATCTTACCAGAGTTGTTAACGCAGAAGCAAGAAAATTTTAAAATTGAAGGAACCTTTGGCCTTGGCACTGGTTGCTACGTTTTGTTAAGCCGCGGCTACACGAGCGATTTTTTGCTTGCGATGGTGATGCGACTTTTTTGAAATTGTCGCGTCACCAGCGCGCGGAGAAAATCGCATGTGTAGCCACCCTCGCACAGGTGATGCGACAGATGAAAACATCGCAGAAAAAAAATCGCGAGAAATTCAATGAGTTGAATTTTTTGCGACAAAATCACGGACTTCGTCAGAGGGTGGCTACACAGGCGGTTTTCGCCGTGCGCTGGCGACGCGACAATTTCCAAAAAATCGCATCACCATCGCAAGCAAACAATCGCTCGTGTAGCCGCGGCTTTAAACATTCCCCCCTATCTTTAAGGTTTAGGTGGAATCTTTATTTGAAATCAGGGGCCAAAATACGACGTTTATGACCTAAAATAGCAGTTTTGCAGGTCGACGTTGGTGGGTTACTATCAAGTTTTTTTTGTCTTGACTCTTGCTCTTGCTTTCCTCTGCCCACAGGGAGCACTTTTTAGTCCTTAAAGTTCCGAAGTGTTTCTTAAAGTTCCCCAAGTGTTTCTTAAAGTTCCTCCTTAAGTTCGAGTTAAAACTCGAGAAAACGGGACTACAGCTGCAGGCAATTACTCCTCAGAAAAACAAACTACTGATAACCCAAAAACCTCTATTTCAATGTAACTAGGCATCTCTAATTCAAATACCTGAGTTTTCAGCGGCAAGATGTTCATGCAACTGGGTATGTACGTCTGCCAAGGTATGAATTTTTGATTTTTCATTTATCAAAGAACAACAATCTTCTCCATCTATTGAAATCTCGGCTTGAGCTAGTGGCTTTGAACCGTCAGCTATGCTAGAGGTTTTGCCAAAAGTGGCAATTGATAAAGCAGACAATGGATGGGAAAAGGAATCATGAGACTTCGGGAAGAGATTAAAGGAAGGAGCTTGGTTGGACTGCTAAAACTGACGGTAGACCTCCACTTTTATGCATTGACTATGCATGCAAAAGAACTGATAAATCGGCTTTATGATGCATAGCCTAGCCTGCTGTTTACGAGTTAACCAATCTATTTATTTCTGGGAATCAAACATTTAAGGGCCTATTACAGTTTCTCGTTGCTATGATACGCGGTTGCTATGCACGTGCAACTTTACTTCCGGTCGGCTGCAAATTTTTCGCGCGCTTTCTGGCGTCCCGGCGCCGGCCCGTCCGTTCAAGTCGCCGACAAGTGTTTTTTATTTCGTTGCGACAAACACAAAAGAAACTTTTTTGTTTACTTTTCTAATTGATTTCAATTAACTGCTTTACGTTTACAACATGTGAGTTGTGCCTTTATTTCTTAAACTGGGTGTTTCAGTTGAAAATGAGCTCGAAGCTATCCACGTGCGCACGTAAACAGAAAGCGCAGCGATGGCTGCAAGTCGATGGGGAAATGCAGATCGCGAAAAGCCGACATTCAAAGATTTTTAGTGTCAGGTCGGGAATAGAAATGTCAATGATGCGGAGACAAATCGAAATAAGTATTGTACCATCATCCCGAACCCATAAAGAAATCCCTGCTGTCCGCGGCCGTGACGTCGCTTGCGAGAAAACTGTGATCGATGTGCGAACCTGTGAACTGCCCTTCTGAACCTGAGCAACTCCAGTGTTTAGACAGCTCTTCAATAAACGAAGCTCTCGAGGCCACTGACTTGCAGCCACTGTTGCAAGACAGCGTGGAGCAGCATGCAGCAAGAAAGGAAGCTTGTAAATCGTCCTTGAAAGCAGCTCTATCGCGCGAATTTCATGGCCACATTGATAATGCTATTATTAAAGCACACGATAGAAAACCTCGCAAACAATGGTGAGCTCGATACATCTGATGGGCAACGTCTGCTACTAACCTCAACCTCACTTGAGAAATAAGCAAAAAGTAATTAAGGGGTTTTAAAAGACTGTGACTGTGGAAAGGAGAAATACAAATTTTGTTAGGTAAAACAAAACACAGTTGAAGGGTTCGACTTCGAGTGTAGTCGAGGTGGAGAAAAATTCAGTTTGAAGAGTGATACCTCTGTCGTGAAAGCCACAACCGGCGTCCAAGGTCTGCAATACGTAATTTCGTTGCTCTTTCATTCCTTGTCAGTGGGCAGTATTTCAAGGATTAAGCTCATCATAAAATTCTCGGGTCTCTCAGTCTGGACCACGTCAGTTCGACTTAGTGGATCCACATTGTTGAATGGCTTACGCCGTTCGTAAAACAGATCGCCGACTGAAGCGTGAAAGAAGCGAGAACTGAAGCAATCCAACGGGAAATCCAATCATCATTACACATCCAGTTCGACGGCTTTTATCTGACTCGCGGCCATTATTCTAACAACGGCTGAGCTACTGTCCACTATGCCAAGAATGGGAAAATTATCGCCTTAGCGACCTAGCCATTTAATGCTTAGGCACCTGGCCATTGAAAAAACGAGCGTCACTTCCGGTGCCGCGAAAAATGTACTTTTCTCGTCGAGAAGTAAACGTAGCTGCTGCATTTTAAAAGAATAAAAAAAAAACATCTTTTATTCTCGAAATTTAAGCATCCTTTTTGCGAAAAAACAGAAAACAAAAAAATTATACCCAAAAGAGTGGTCAAAGAAGCACATTTTTCATTCTTAATTGTTCATTTTTCTTGGTAAGCCAAAACGCATGCTTAAATTTCTTTAAGACGGCTTATGAAATGGTATGGTACAAGAAATTATGGACGAAAAGGGAAGTCTTTAAAGGAGAACTGAAGTCCAAAAATCATGTTTGTTTTTATTATTTTATTTGGAAGCTTTAGACATATAAAATCAAGTTTTGGCAATTATTTTCACTTGCGACTTGTTATTTTCGAAAAAATTGGGTTTGAAATTGGGATTTTCCCGCTTTTTGGGCCTTGTCATTGTGGGCTCGCTACAGATGTCAGCGGTATGTTGTGACGTAAGTGATGGGGAAAGATATTCCGTTTGTCCAAAGAGTGCTACTAGCTGCTGCAAATCCAAGGCTTTGTTATTTCACAAATATTGCTTCCCATCATGAACTGTGTACACCCTTTCCAGTTTGGAATAGTATATTTCCCTTGTGAATAACTAATTGGCTCGGAAGAAGAAGTCTGTGACCCAAATCTTGAGAGAATCGGGAACGCTGAATTAGCGACGACTTGCGCTCAATTGCGAAGACCATGTAGGCGAGGATAATTCAAGCTATGTTGAGGGCTGACAATTAATTTATCAAGACGTTGAGGAGCTCAATTAAAAGTGTGATCAATCAGGTTTGTTTCCATTCGTGTGGTATTTCTATTATTTTGTTAGTGAGTGATTTGGATTTAGAATCGATCGATCCCGTGCTTGAGAGAATCGGGAACGCTGAATTAGCGACGATTTGCGCTCAATTGCGAAGACCATGTAGGCGAGGATAATTCACGCTCTGTTGAGGGCTGACAATTAATTTATCAAGACGTTGAGGAGCTCAATTAAAAGTGTGATCAATCAGGTTTGTTTCCACTCGTGTGGTATTTCTATTATTTTGTTAGTGAGTAAGTTGAAGCCATACGCCCGGCTATCGGTTGTGAGTAAAGCCGGGGCAAATGTTCACGTTTGCATGCGAATTTCTTCTCCTTCATGCAGCAGTATAACTACCACTGAGTATGCTAAGTTGAGAATTCTTCTGAACCGTTCCTGTGCGGCAAATAAATAATCTATCCCAACAGATCCGGCATTGTTTTGACACCAAGGTCATACAACAGCCGCTTATCGCGTATTGCATTTCACGTTCTGTAATTTTTCCCTGTTATTGCGATATTTTCCGCTGGCTTCCAGCTTTTCTACAATATAGCATTTAGAACTTCGTGCCGGGTAGAATAAACTGGTGAATAACTCCAGCGTTGACTGTGAAGATGTTTTGAAACGAACTCAGTTACGGAGAAAAGTGGTGTGACAAAACAGTATAAAAACCGATAAATAATTATTACAGTCTGTGAGTGCGCCGAAAGCAAGGTACATGTTGTAGCTTTATTTTTATGAATCTGTTATATAGCCTATCAGTTCAAATACCTGATGCAAGAACGAAAACTTATGCCGCTTTCAGTTGAAAAATTGCGAAGGTAATTCACAGTGTAATGAAAACACGACATGTCAACACAAAGGGATATAATATTATTTGAAGGTGCGCGGGCTTTATGGATTACGGCAGGTATTTGACGCCCGATGAGCGGAGCGCTAAATGTTAATGTTCGAGCCGAAATCCAGTATTGAAGTACAAAAGAAATGGAAAGGTTTACGATAAATGAGTACAAGATTATGCATGTTTATGTAGTAGAGTAGGCTGCAGAGACTTGTAACACAAAGATATACTGATGCGTTTCAGTATCTGTGATTGTTTCTAAGAGTTACACGAACTGACTACAGTCATCAAGTTTCTAGTGAACTCCAGTGCCGTTCAAAAGGCAAGGCTATCGGCAAATTCAGGCAAATCAGTTAATTATACATAACTTACTTTAACCTAGTATATTTTTTTTCGGAAAGAGAAGCAAACTCCAAATAAACAGAGTTGATATTTTCGGAAAATTTGCACGGGTGTTGTTATTGAAGACGCGCCATCGATCCGCGGTGAAAATGTAACTTACGCGTTCAAGGACAAGTGGAAGTATTCCAGTAGAGATAGAAGAAGAGAAGAACGTTCCAAACGGGTATTTCTCCGGCGTTTCCGTCGCATTTGTACTAATATACTCTCAAAGTACAAGTTCTACATGGGTCAAATCGGTACTTCTCTTTGTAAAATCTTGCACTCGTTCCCCACCACTTACGTCATAGGCTACCAAAATGACCGCTGACACACCCATTCTGCGCCGCAATGCTGTTGGCCCAAACTCGCAGTAAAATTATTTTTTTGAGACCGAAAGTAAGCCAGTAGACAGAAAAAAAGTTTCAAACATCAATATTTATGGTTTAAGCTTTAAGAAAAAAAATACTTGATTTTTGACTTCAGTTCTCCTTTAAGTAAAAACGCATTTTTCTGTTTCTGATCACGGGACATTGGGCGTGGTCCGATGACGTCATAAACTGAACCATATTTGCCCTCAATGAATGTTGTCCAAATTTGGTCTAATGAAAGCATACATGTGTTGAGTTACAGCAAACTCATCTTTGCCTAGCAACGGCCTCAAAAGATTTTTTTTTTTATTTTTTTTATTATTTTTTTATTATTTTTTTTTATTTTTACTTTTCAACACAATACACTTAACAATACACGAAAAGAAAAATACAAAGGATAAATGAATAAAAAATACAGAGGTAACACTGCGATACACGTTTTACATAACTATTGTAACTAAATTATTGTCAGTAAAGGCTTCCATAAATTCAAAAAATTTTCTTTTTGTCCTTTCGCATGTGCGATTGTTCTTTGAATTAACATTTTTCCTTTAACTAACTCAAGAAAGAGAAGGAGATTAGGTAATTTGTGCTCATATTTTTGTAGAAAGACATGTCTTTTGCTAAGTAGTATATAATAATTAAAGATATAGGAGCCAGAACTTCCGGGATTATAGCCATACATTATTCCTAATTCATCAAAATTGTAATTGTCGTCATTTTGACTATTCCACCGAAATAAGACAGAATTCCAAAAGTCGCGTATACGGGAGCAGTTAACTAGCATGTGCGACAGTGTTTCTAATTCGTTACAAAATTCGCAAAGGGGAGATTCTGATATGTTCATTTTATATAGGAGGTTTCTGCACGGTAAAATATTATGAATTATCTTAAACTGAAATATACTTAGTTTCGTTTCCCGTGTTATTCTAAATGGTAGTTTATAAATTGCGCTAATCTTCATCTCTTCTACACCTAACCTTTGTAGCCTAGAACTAGCTAAAGGTTCTTTAAATTTCTTTTGAATAAGAATATTCCGGGCACTTTTACTGGTGAGTATTTGACCAGGAAGAAAAGTCGATTTTCTTTCCTGTCGATTCTCACCATTAGTAGATTGTAATTCACGCTTCCACCCTAATGGTATTGCTGCTATTAAACCCCAGAGGTTGGTAAATGGCGTAGCAAGGCCAAATTTTCTAAGAAAATTGCCGTATGAGAGGAATTTGCCGTCTTCTTCTAATAAATCTTTGATTCTAAGAATTCCAGCAACGTGCCAGTTTTCCCAGTATACAGATTTGCCTGCTATGGTTATGTTTTTATTATTCCAAATAATGGCTTCCCTAATGTCATGTTTATCTAAAGGGGCGGATTTAACATCATGAACTTCTGCCCAAGTTTTTAAGATGTCAATGTAGAAAGCTGGTATATTTTTTAGTTCTAAAAGACTTAGATCATAGCTACAGTCGAAAATGAGAGGGCCTCCAACATTTTTCAGATACCAGGATGGAATTATCATCCAATCCTCATTTGCACCATCTTGCATTCTCTTTACCCAGGCACATAGTAATGATTTTGTGATTATTTCGTATTCTGGCAAATCTAAACCTCCTTTTTCTTTTGCTCCGATAAGCGTGTCTCTTTTTATTTTCGGTTTCTTACCGTTCCAAACGAAGTCTGCTATCAATTTGTTAACGGCGTCAATAACATAAGGTGGGGTGTGAAGACAGGCGCTAGAAGAAATGAGTTTGGATAAACCTAACGTTTTAGCTATTGTTATTTTTCCATACAGGGATAAATCCCTTTGTGACCATAAATTAAATAACTTCTTAACTTTGATTAGCTTGTCTACAAAATTTACTTGGTCGCACAAATTAAGCTTATACGAGAAAGCGGTTCCTAAAGCTACTATTGGCCTTTGTGGCCACATAAACTCAAATGGCGTATCCTTATTTTGCACGTTTTTCCCCAACCATAAAGCTTCTGTTTTAGAAGAATTGAGTTTAAGTCCACTGCATTCCTCAAACAAGTTAAGCACCTCGAGCAGCTTCTCAAGGGAAGCCTCGTCTTTACAGAAGGCGGTTGTGTCATCAGCATACTGTGATAATTTGATTTCTTTGTTAGCAACTAGGATCCCTCTTATATCAGAGCGAGACCTTATCGCGCAAGATAATGCTTCAGCAGCCAGTATGAAAAGGAGACCGGATAACGGACAGCCTTGCCTAACTCCTCTCTTGAGTGTGAAGGGTTTGGAAGCGTAACCATTGTTTATCGTACAGCTGGAGATATTGTTGTAAAGTGTTCTAATCCACACCTTGAAATCGAGTCCGAAATTAAAGGCATCTAAGGCTTTGTCTAGATACTCCCACTCTAAGCTGTCGAAAGCCTTTTCGAAATCTATGAACAGAGCGATACCTTCTAAATTTTGATCTGCCGTGTAATGGAGAATGTCCGATATGAGCCGAATATTTTCCCCAATGAATCTGCCTGGTAAATATCCAGTTTGTGCATTATTAATAATATTTGGCAGGACCTTTTTTAAACGCATTGCTAAGGCTTTTGTGGCGATCTTGTAATCAGTGTTTAGAAGCGATATGGGTCTCCAGTTTTTTAGGTACGATAGATTTTTATCTTTCTTGGGAATTAGGCGTATAATTCCTTGTATCTGTGATATGGATAACTCGCCTTTTCGAAATGCGTAATTGAAGCTATCTACCATAATTTTACCCAACGAGTTCCAAAAAAAAGTGTAAAATTCTGCAGTCAGACCGTCTGTACCAGGTGTTTTGTCTTTGTGGAAACTTTTTAAAGCATTCTTACATTCGTTTTCTGTTAATAAACCCTCACACAATTCTTTTTGGTGTTCGTCTAGCTTTTTAATACTCTCGTTCTCAAAAAATAAGTTGAACTTAGGATCCTCAACTTGTGGATTTAGTGACGAGTACAAATTTTCATAACGGCCTCAAAAGATACTGTAATGTGCCCTTAAACGTTCAGATAAACATCAATAAAAATAAACCATCGATGATAAGCACTGATGAATGATCAACAATGATCAACAGTTCTCATGGATGAAAGAGCCTTGGAGAAGTTATTTTGTAAATACTAAAAATCGTGGACGTTTGTTTAAAGTGGCATACTAGTAAACGATTCAGTGATATGTCTGTGTAATTATAAATGCAAGCAGACTGACGACTATGCACTCCAGCAGCACATTCATTCAGGCTGAAGTTATGCCACCCTTCTGGTAATCTTTACCGAACAATAAGCTGTCAGAATTTGAATGGGTCAAAGATAACTATTCTGGGCGATGCATTAACATTTTGAGTTTGACGCAGTCACCCGAGCGTGGCGGTGGGAATCTGTAGATGTTCCAGACTTTTCTTTGGGAAATTGCTGATACCGATAACTTGGCATTTTGTTGAAAAGAGGGTTCCCTCAGCATTACAAAGGTAAGTGGCTTGTGAGCGAGTAATTTGAACACGTCAAGCGAACGTCAGACACGTTGCTGAGTAGACAATTCCAAAACAAGTTGTAGTTGGTTATATAACACTCTCATTTGTCGTGCAATTTCGAACAGAAATATATATATACCCTTCAATTTTGCTTCTGGGTTATCGTTTATAACTGTCCCATCATGCATAGACCTGTATGTAGTCCAGCGAGGTGACCATTTTCATTCGCCAGCAACGAAGGTGCAGACCTAAATATTCGTATAATTAGGGTTCGAATACAAGATGGCAGATCTAGACGTGGTTTTGATAGAGCTGTCCGTCATAATGATGCGTTTTCAGTTAGCTGCTTCCACGACTATTTTTTGTAATATCAACATTTATTTTTCTTTCATACAAAGCGTTCATTATCACATTTAATTGGCATTGCTATTGTATTCCGTAAATTTTACGGCTAACTTGGTTGTCACTTTATCCGAGTTCAAGCACCAACATTATCCGACGGTATTCGTGACTTAAGATAAACCTCACCGCAAACGGGTGTAACGATTTCATAAGCACTTATCAAAATCAAAGCTTGTTGTCATTAGGTGACACATTCCGGGCACGATAACCACAAGTTAACATGGCTAAGTTGCTTTCCAATTATTATTTTTAGTTATGATTGCTAGAAGTAGCCGTGTTTTCTATGTTTGAGATTTCGAAGATTTCCTTAGAGCGGCTTTTCATTAGAAAGGTCGTCAAGCAGAGCTCGACATGCCATCACGATGCATCGTAAAAGTATCAAACCACTTCCCTAATGCTACAATAGCTCATTAAAGCATAGAGCGCTTTTCAAATGAGTGTCGTAAAACCAAAACCAAAGTAATTATCCCAGCCAATCACAACAAACACAAATTATCCAATGAACCAATCAGAACTCGAAGCAAATACATGTCACTAGCGCCAAGCGCGGGAAAACGCGTGCTAGCAAGTCGCAATTGGTTTGAGTTTTACTTCTGATTGGTCGAGAAAGTGGCGCGAGATGTTTTAACCAATCACAGAGCGAAGTAAAGCAAAACCAATGCAAAACGCGAATTACTTTCGACACTCAATTGAAAACCGCTCTAAAATTGAAGTCTTAAATAACACCACTTTAACTCTTTAAGCCCCAATATCAACATGTATGTTCTCCTCACCAGGACCGTAGCCAGAAAAAAATTATGACTGAGGTAATGTCCACGGTTAAATTCTCTTCCTAGGTATTTAGGGTGTTAAACGAAACAAAATGACTGAGGCAAGTGCTTCGGTTTTCCGCCCCTGTTCACTGTTCTCCCTGTTTCTTATGGTACCAATTGAGAGATCTTGTGTTAACATCAAGAAAGCTTGTCTTTGGTGGTCACCTTGTTTTTTCTCCTGTCCTGTCCGTTTGATCAGGCAGTGAAATTGTAAGGGGAAATTAGATGCTTATCACTACTGGGGCTTAAAGGGTTAACTTTATTCATTCAAACAGTAGAAGCCCGCAAGAAATTTTTAATAACAAGTTTTAACCGCATCCAATGTTGGAAGAAACTCCCCAAGTCACATTTTGCAAAATATTGGGGGAAAAGTGCCCACAGAAAAGTGCTGCTAAATAGCTACCATTTGAACGGTCACACTCAATGACAGACGAAAAGTTTAGACCGTCTGAAATAGTGGAGCAATATTACAGGGACCTCAAGGACTTTGTCTTGCGGTGGCATTCCTTCGTACCCTCAGGGTGTTTCACGAAGCCCTTTCACACGAATTGGCCGCCACGAATTGGATCGAACGAGCCGAGGTACGAAATACAGTTTTGTATGGGAATACGACGACACTTTTCATTTCCTGAAATGTCAAGACTCTTTAACCTGCGACGGGCTAAACGATTGTACACATTTGATGCTTTTGATGCGATAGGAATGACTATCAACTATTGACCCAGCCCTGTATTTTTCTGCTGATTTTCGTTTAAAGACAAACGTAGGGAAAGTTAAAAACTGTTTAAAAGCGAATGGTTACTTGCTAACAACACCTGCACTTTTCAAATCTGGTGTTTACTGAGTTTGAATATTTCTGAAATCAATTTGTGTGGAATTCATTGGTCATTAAATTCCCATAAAGTTTCTACTTCGTGCCACGTTTGCTTCAATTCCAAATGGCTGCCAAATAGTGTGAAAGGGTTTGTTGCTTTTCTCAAAGTTCTGCCAGCCTTGTAGATTTGTACAGCAATTCCAATCCAAATTGCGCAAACCGTCTCATAAAGATTGGGCTGCCGTTGTTAAGTCTCCAGCTTCTCTACAGTGGCAAACGAGTGGATACTGCCTGATCAGCGAATGATGAGGTCGGCGTCGTGAAACCAAATAGGTGAGCAGTGCCCTATTGAAAACCACCTTGCGTGATATAGGCCATCTGTATAAAGAATTGCATTATATTATATTATATAATGTTCAGTTGTGGTCCCAGCTGTTGAAGGACGGTGCCTCCTTTTGTAACTGCGCATACGTTACGGGATATTCAGGTTTCTTATTATAAGGAATTTGCCCACTAACAGACTAATACGAAAATATTTTTACGCGGTTTATGACTATTTGGAAAGAGCAGATCTTGGCAAGGGCTACCAGAATCCAAAAAGAAAATTAGGGGTAACCTCGCATTTTTCAGAGACAATTGAGCTTAAATTTGGAAAGAAACTGCCATACATTCTTTGTATTTTAACGCGTTTTTAAAATTGTGGTTGCTAAATTATCTCTGAATAATGCGAGGTTACCCACATTTTCCTTCTTGGATTCCAGTAACCCTAGGCCTTGATAAGATCTACTTTTTCCTCATAGTCATAACCTTTGCAAAAATACCTCTGAATTAGAAGGAACTCTCTTTTTAATCACTGCAATTCATTTTGTACTTAAAGTTGTACAATTCAATTGCTGTAGTTTAATATGTCGTTGTAGCATTTGAGTTTATTTTAATAGTCGAACGTTTGTAACGTGAGCCTTTGGCCGTCAGTGGGATAATGGGCGACCACTCCTACATTTTAGACTTTAAATAATCTTACATTCTGAATCCACAATCATGGGACATTTACTGTGCAATATTTTGCTTAGGACGTGTCAGTCAATCATCTGAAAACAACGAGTCCTGATAGAACGTGAACTTAAACTATTTCTACCTATTCCGTTCCTTCGTCACTCAGTCGTGATAAATTACTTTTACTGAGAGACTCCTGCCGCTTTATGCGGTGCAATAATATGGCCTTTTGCAACTAAACATGATTAAAGAGTCTAGACTTCTATAGACTTCATAGATTTCAGTGTAACTTTACTGGTAGACCACTGAGAATTCTCTTCAAGGGAAGGCCTGTTCCTTCATCCTAAAGCAGTAAACAATCGGATTCAGAAAAGAATTTGCCAAATTGTGCTACCATCGGGATTTGCACCCAGAATGACAACAGATCCTCCGTAAAGATTATAAAGGAAATGATGATACCATATGACAAACAAGTAATGATTGACAAAGCGGTCGCCATAAAAATAGTTTTGTATGAACCTGCCGATCGTTGCTTGTTATTTCGTTTCATCCAGTTGCCTCAAAAGACGGACAGTTCTTTATATTCAATGTAAAAATAGTCACAGGTTGCCCAGTAAAAATATATAGGAGACTGAATATTTTGCTGGGGGAAAGAGAACGGTAAACATCGCAGAATAGGTCGGTTGGAGGTCTTTGGGAGCGCTAACTTATTACCTCGAATGAATTTGGAGACTACACCAGAAATGAAAATAGCCCTACCTGTTTAAGCACGTTCAAGAAAGACTCCCCCCCCCCCTCCATCCCCCGCGCAAAAAAAAAAAAAAAAAAACAGGAAAAAGAAAGAAAGAGGCAAAACAGACACGCATTTTAGAGTAAAAGATTTGCTCTAAAGATGTTGAAGTGTTAGTTCGCGCTTTTTCCATTCTGTATGTTGCGCTCTTCTGTGGTCAGTGTCCTTCTAAGGTCCAAATTTGAGAGAAAATCATTCTTTCACTTTTCACAGTGAGTCGCTGACACAGCCTGTTAAGCAGACATGGAAAGACGTACGAGGAGGTTCCTCTGGATAATTATCTTACTTCTGATGTATTTTTTGTCTCATGTCGCTGGTACGTCATGGCAGTAAATAATCACCTCGTTTCATATTTATACGTATTCATACGCGAGTGGCTTAAACATATGCTGGCTCTTTATAGAGCTATATCTGCTGTTGTATCGCTCGCTCCCTGTCTTCTTGGTCTGTATAATTAGTCATTTCTCTTTTTTCCCTATTTTTCCTACCTGTCGTATTCTTTTTTCTTCTCTGATCCGTCGTACCTTACCTTTTTTGTTCTATATGTCGATCGTTCGTTTTTGCTCTTTGCCCTATTTTTGCTCTCTTTTGTATATCTTCCCTTCCTGTCATATCCTTTTCTTCTCTGCTTTGTCTTAACCCTTTTTTTGTTCTAAGTGGTTGGTTTTTGCTCCCCGTTGAACTTCATTTTATTTTCTCTCAGTCGAAATTTTTCCCATCCCTATCGTACGCTATTCCTCTCTACCACACTTGTTTGCTCTTTGTTGAACTTTTTTTTGCTTATGTTGTTATTTTTTTTGGTCTCTGCGGTCCATTTTTGTCTGTCCTTTTTTTTTGTGTGCATTTTTTTTGCTTGTGTCGTACTTTTTGGTCTCAGTCGTGCTTTTCACCTCTATGTGGTACTTTCCTATTGTTCTCTGTCCTACCTTTTTTGCTCCTCCTTGTCGTATCTTTTTCCCCTCTTACGTACTTTTTTCTTTGCCCTCTGTCACAACTTTTTCGTCCCTGCCTCGTCCCCAGGCACCGTCATAGCGCTGAAAACAGGGAGAACGGGACGACGTAGGAATGACGCAAAACCCGAAGGCTGCAATGCATCCGTCCCACAATTACACCTGCAGCGCCTTAGAACAAGGAGGGACGCCTAGGGAGGAGGCAGTTTTCGTTCTATGTCGTACTTCATAGTTTTGCTTGTGTTGGAACTTTCTTTGCTTTTGTGGTGCTTTTTTTGTTCTATTTCGTACTTTTTGCTCTCTGTCGGTACTTTTTGGGCCCCTTCGTTCTTTTTAACCCCATCGGACTTTTTTCTCCTTGTCGAAATTTAGGTCCAAGAGCTCTGTCTTTGAAATTTTAATTTTGACCATTTGTTTGATAGCTCTTTCGCATTTAATAATAATAATAATAATAATAATAATAATAATAATAATAATCAACTTTATTTAAAGAGTAACAGTAGAAAACTGAAAAACCAGTGGCCACCCTTTATGGTGGTACTAGTGTTTGTTACTGAATTAAAAACTGGGAGAATTATTTTTTGGTTTGAGCTTAGCTATTCATGAGACTGAAGAAGTAAACTAATTAGAAATTTTGACTGCTTTCAGGAAGGATATGCTATCACTGTGACTCTCGTAACGGAAATTGTCCGGAAGACTCAGTTAATGGCACGAGAAAGACAGCTTGTGCAGAAGGAAATGACTTCTGCCAGGTGGTCAAAGATGGAAGACATGTCGGTGAGCCGCGGTTCCTTCGAGACTGTGTTAATGAGTGCGACAAAGAATACATAAACTGGAAAAAGGGTGATGAAGAATACTGCCGTAAATGTTGCGCTGAAGATGGTTGTAACGTCGGTCGTTGTGGCGCGCCCACGTTTCGACTGACACGGCTTCTTTCGGTTTTGAGTGCAATCACCACTTCAATTATGCTTGCTTTTACTTAGAATTTTCAGTGATTCAGTAATACTAATTATCTTGGACAGGAGACAGTCTGTACTGCAATGTACATGCAATGGGTTTAACTGCTGATTTGGCGCGAGGACGTAGGGGTACGCACCGAAAGCAGCGGCTTTTGTTTGCCACAACCGGGGAGCCAAACATTCTCCCTATTCACCCACTAAGTATTTCGAGTTTATTGTATTACCATTTTGGGCTTCACACGATTGGAAAATTATAAAAAAAAGATATAGCTAGGTGAATACTCGATGAACACTTAAATTGAGATGACTTGTGCAGGTCCGTTCTTCAGTTTTTTTTCCAACTGGCTTACGCGAATGTCCGTATAAACGTTAGCCCACGAGTTTGCTTCCTAAAGTAATGTGTCAAAGGGTCATTCTTTTTAGATTCACAGGCCGCGAAAATTACGGCTTCTGCTGAGCAAAGTACGGCTTCTGCTAAATCACCCACTCGAGGTAATGCAAATGAGAGTTCAAGATAAGCCAAAGCCAGTAGCAAGTCGCACAGTAATGTCCAAGGACAAGAGATCCTCTCATGTCTTGCCAAGGAAAATGGCCCTCTATTCAAGACGGTCGGTGTATCATTATAATTATGTCAATTCAGATTTCCAGACTCACCAGATACAGGATTAAACAATTTTATTTTGAAAAACACACTTTTAAGTAAAAATTAATAACAAGCTCAGGCCACCATAAGGACAGTATCAACCTTCTCCACAAAACTACTTTTCAGTTTTGCTGACATTTCGAGATGTACAATACCGTGCCCCTCGCTTAAGAGACAAAGTTTGTCAATGCTGCCAGGACCGCGCAAGAAGACAACTTTGTGTCTTCGCTACTTTTTAAGCATTGTTCAATAACTAAAGCCTATATTCTTTAGAAACAATACTTAGGGTTCTTTATGAACTTAGGACAGATTCCTGAATCTGGAGCATTGTCTACATTTTGATGTAAAAAACAAAATTGCGAATTTATCATTCTTAAGTTAGGTGACTTCTATGGTAAGATAGTAAACCTGCCACCAATTCGTATTGCCTTTAGTTCCACTAAATTAGCTTGTTATACTACAAGATAAAATATAAAAAGGAATGTTATATATAAACAATAACACATTTGTAGCTAAAATAAACCAGAGAAAGAACTAAGAAGTATACGATTGTAACACGGAATAAAGAAGATGATCGTGAAAACAGATTCAGCTAGTCCACTCATAAAAAAAAATTGGCAAGCGAAGTACGGAAGGGTCGTCACACCTCTCATCCCCTCCGTCATCAAGAACCCTACAGTGCACTCAACTTGCCGATTTTCTTGGATTTCACACTCGCTGAGGAGCCCTTTATAAGGCTAGTTCTTTTCTCTCTGTCGATTCTATTCCGTGCCGACCGCTGAGAGCACATCTCTCTGATTATGTCTGATTACATGTATTTACAGTTATATTTAGGTTTCGTCCGCACGTGCTTGGTCTAAATCGTCGTGAATGCAACATTGGGAAAAAGGTTAAAAATCCGCTTAGTTAGTGATTTTTGTTGACTACTGTATTCTCGTAAGTGGTCATCTCTCCGAAGTGACAGTCTTTCCCAATATCAAACGAATTTAGACGCATACTTGTTGACGGGACCATTTACCAAACCTCAAAACATTTCAAAATATCAAATGAATAAAAATGTATTCGCTTGTCAGAACCCCTGACGTAAGGCTGTACTAAAACTTAAAAACATAACACATTGATTACTATTCAAACGGTTCTAATACCTCACCATTCTGATCCAATGGTTTTGGTTACGCTCTAAAACTGCATCAGTCAATTAATTTGAGTGCCGCAGAGGGAGGAAGTCGGACAGACGTGGGAAAAGTTTGATCTAATTTTCCATGCTTATCCTCGGGCATTTGACTGCCACTTTCACGACAAATAAATTGCTAACAAGGAGGTAAGTCATCCAATTACCTGGATTTGTCCTGATTAGTTCAATATTTTGAATCCCTCGGTGAGAAATTTCTGATCAACAAAAATCTTTCACAGTGAAACTTCCTGCATCTTTCCAGCGTCCTCTGTCATACGGCTTGACTTAGTTATGTACTAGGTTAGTACTCAAGAAAACCTTGTAAAACGTTCAACTCTAGTCCTCTTTTCTACCTTACTATGAAACAGTAAGAGAAAGCTACTGAATGCTAACTGATACTATGTAGATCCTAGTTCAACAAAATTTGCCACAAATTTGGGAAACGTTTAACAGGACCCGTATAATCCTGATGTGGCTGTCCAAGTGACCGACAAATACCAGCCACTTTACAGAGGCTATCAGAATAGAGGATCTGAAGGTGGGCTTTATTAATCACGCTTCCAGCCGTTAGTTCTCGCGGTATCATCCCAGTCTGAATCCTCAACCCGATACCGTTTCTGACATCATCACAACTGAGTCGAGTCTATCACCCAAACGCATGCAGTGATGAGATTACAAGAAACATTTCGAGCGCGGAGGGATAGGGAGGAGGCGGGGGGGATGGGGTGGAGGATTTTTAACGAATTCCCCTTCCTTCCTATACAAAATGTACCAACATCTGACGATCGTTGAATAGAAAACAAACTAACCAACAAACAAACCGTCGTACGTCATTTTCAAAGCCAAACTCTTTCAAGCTACAGACTTCAAGCTACAGGCTTTGTTCTTCAAAAGGTGACCAATTTTGTTCGATGCATGTTAAAAAGTGTACCCGTTTTATTCTTTGGATGAGAATTTATCGACTGGGTTAACTTCTTGGACAACATGGTCCAGATTGGTCAGTTTGAAACGTCGGTTTAAAATGGTTTGAAATGTCGTTCGTAAGTTTTTGTTTGAAAAAGAAACTTTTTGAGCTATCTGCGTTCCCAGCTTTGCTAATTAATTAAACTACTTGCATGCATCTGTTTTGGTACAGGAGCATCCAGCGTTCTATGCTTTCCACGTCATCTCCACCTTTATAAAGCCTAAAATTACCTAAGATTCGGATTCTCCAACTTCTTTGTCGTTGTCCTCCAGAACCAGGACCGTTTGCCCAGTAACTTGTTGATCTCCAATGAGCGTCACATAGTTGTTTTCATTTTGCCCCCTTTCAACATCCCCTCGGACATCAATCTTCACTTGCTCGTTATCTGCCACCTCGTTGTTATTTGGAGACAATGACATGTAACGCGGCTCTTCCTGTGGCCCTGCCGCCTCCTTCTTAACGGTGATTGCCATGTACTCGGGCTTCTCCTCTGCCTCCTTCTCCTTCACAAAAGGTTCCTTTTTAGGAAGTTCACCTGCAGCTTCGTCTTGGAGGGCATTCCCCTCAGAGGAGGCTTCCGTGGCATCAGACTCAACTTTTGCGCCTTCCTTGTTGATATCCTGAGAAGATGAAATCCTTGTCATGCCTATCGCAGCATAAACTGGATTGGAAACTGCACCTGTCTCTGCAACTTCTTCAAAGGGCGCAAATATCACCGGACCCACATCATGGTAGTTACCCTCGCCATCAAGCGCACCGACGTTATCGAATCCGGGATTTTCAAAAGCAGCAAACCGACTTCTTGTATTTGTATTTGTTGCCTCTTCATCTTTCTCCTTTTCATACGGAGAGTTTACAGAGCCTTTTCTCTTTACCCTATAAGCAAAGGAAACAGGGGGAATGTTAAGTCTGGCGAGTTTTCTGTAGTTTTCTGGACAAAAAAGCTACAAGGATTAGACCTCTCTTGTACAGAAAAATTAAAACAATATGCTCGTCACTGAATCGTTTTTGAAGCATTAGTCGAAGCGTCTCTCGCTATGCATCAAAATCACGAGTCAACGAGACAAGCCTATTGCTTTTCTAAGGTGACAACTCATGGTACACTCCAGATTATGGTTACCTCTTTACATATAAGACTGAATGGCAGTCACCACTCATTCAACCACCTTGCCTACGGACTGAAACAGCCGGTGAATAAACTTGCACACGGGGTGCAAGAGCCCCTCAACTAACGCTATAAAAGCGCTAATCGAGAGGCTTAGGGGTTAGGATTTATTTAGTTCTTTCTTCTGGAGCATTGAGCGATTAGGAGTATTCACTGGTACTGCTACCCCCTGGTTAGAATGTTGGATTATCGGAGGGTTTACCTCGTGCAATTTTTCACGGTACCCATTTATTCACTTGGGTAGACAGGAACAATCTCTAGTAGGGGACAAACTCTAGTCTCTCCTGTGTTACGGTTAGTAACAACGCTATTGTTACTAATCAGGAGTAACGTTTCTTGTCTAAGAATATAACGCAACATGATGCAAGACCAAGCCTTGAACCACCGATCAAACGTTCGACGGCTCACCACCGCGCGTCCACAATACGGGGGTTGAAATTGCCCATCTTTTACAAGAAAAGAATTCAGTCAGATAGAAATTCAAATGTTTACATGTTGCACCTGTCTTCTTCTTTTCAACATCTGGCCCCGGTTCCTGGAAAGCCGATTAAACTATCCCCCGATTGGCAGTTAATCCACGATTAAATTCCTTATCTCTAGAATAACTAATCCAGGGATAAAAAGGCGTTCCTGAAGGCAGAGTTATTCCTCGTTTAACTAACCCTCGGTTAAGCTCATATCAAACCGGTTAAACAAGTTACCAGCATATAAAAGCGCGGGAAAACGACAGAGCGGGAGGAAAAAGACTCCGATACTCGTTTTACCGAGCGATACCTGTTGTAGTCTATTGTCGACTTTGACAGCGGTACGATTTGCCCGTTGTCTGGTTGTGACAAAACAAAACTTAAAGAAAAACAAAGTGGAAATCACGGTTCAGTGCAAAGTGATGTTGATTCGAGATGAAATGTGAGCTATATCTGAAAATCGGTGAGTTCTCTACCTCTTGATTCTTTCAGCAATCGAAACTGTTTTGAGCTTTACAAAGCAAGACTTGCCTATCCGAAAAATGTTAACAATAAAGTACTGATTTGTGCCGAATAATTGTCTTTGATACTTGTAGCCTATCTGCTTTGTTACGTTCGCCTGGTACAGAAATTTGACATTTTGTTTTTGTTCTAAATCAGTGAAAAACCTCTGTTCCAGTGTCTGCATTGTTTGAGAACGACAACAACTTCGCTTTAATTAATCGTCAACATTTTTGTCTTATATTTACGTTATTTCAATAAAACAGTTCCAATAGCTCTATAAAATTCTATTAAACAGTAACTCTGGAAATGTGGCTTCAGTAAATAGGATCTTCACAAAGCAGAATTTATGAACCGATCTTCAGGACGAAAACGAAACTGAAAACCATGAATTTCGAAGCCATCTTTCATCGCAAGCGATAGCGAATAATTATTGATACAGAAGAATTATTGAACGAAATAAAATATTTATGGCAATTTTGCAAAAGCAGATGATGAAATTGTTTAATAGTGTTTTATAATATATAATAAAATCGAAAACTCGACACGATTTGCGTCTTTGTGGTCTTTTTTGCTCCATCACATTTCGCTGCAGGTTTTTGCGCCCAAAACTCAGTCAATTACCTCTCGAATTTGTGCCGACAACAAAATTAATTGTTACTTAAATTGCTGAGAGTAATTTATCCAGCATAAATTGCCTTCTTTCTTTTTCCTTACTTAGTTAAACTGACAATATCGCAAAATTTGAGTGCGCCATTTTGTTTGTTTTAATTTGATCAAGTTTTGCCCGATTAGTGAGTTAATCGACCTCGCTAGGTGGATTAAATTTAACCCTCGTTTATCACTTGGTTAGTGTTAATCATGCTTTCAGGAACTTAACAGAATCGAACCGAAGGATAAATTTTCACCCTCGATTAGTGAGATTTAACCCTCGATTAACGCTAATCGGCTTTCCAGGAACCGGGGCCTGAACAGTCTGAACAAGTCTAACATTTTTACAAAAGGAAGAGGATGGCTGAACGTCACCAGATCAGTTAGCTGGGCTGTCAATTCGATAATTCATCCTTCGTTCGTTCGTTCGTTAGCTTTATTGTTTGTTATTTTTTTTTTGCTGTTTCCATTCAACGGCGTTTGTGCACAGTGTACAAGCCCCGTACAGATCTAGACCCACTGTAAAAACTACCGTAGGAGTTACAAAAGGTAAAAGGCATACCTGAAATACCATACAGCTACAGCTGCAATGATCACGATTAGTAACACGGCTATTACTACTCCCGCAATCATGCCTCCATTTTTCCTTCCTGTTTGAGCTCCACTGGTTGGCTTGATCTTTCTCGGTGCTAGTTTAGGCTCTGCGCCGACGACCTTTCCGCCAATCTTTTGTCCAATTTCCGCGGCCTTTGCCTCTGTCACTTTGGCCAGGACTTGAGTTGGTACTGACACAGGCGTCCCATCTGCTGAAGTTTTAACCACAGCATACTCAACTGCGATTCCTCCTTCGACTTTCTTTGGATCCGATGGTATGTAGATGTCGTCAGGTGTAAAGGGACCTTCGTTTATCTCTCGTTTGACAATAGATCCAGCACTGAAAGAGTAAATTTTTATTTTTTGCTCATGGTCAAGTTGTTTACAAACATACAAAAACTGAGAGAAGAATGCCTAAAGTAATTGTCCTTAATGTTTATGGTCAACTTCTTCGCAAACATAGAAAAACTGGTAAGAGATTGTTTAAAGTAACCACTAAATGAAATTCAAGGTGATTCCATTAAATCGCGTTCAGCATCCTTAAAGCTCATAATTTTTAACACACACATTCAAAACATAGCTGATCTTTCTTGAGGCTACACTGACTCGGTAAAAAATAATTGTCATTTCCTCCTAGGAGAGAATGGTGACCTATTTTTTGTGGCAGTAGAAAGAGTTTTGACCTACAGAAAGTCTGAAAAGAATTGGACGTCAACCTTTTTGTAATGGAATCACGTTAATGTAAGCTTAAGAGAAGCTGAACCTCGGAGAAATTTTTAATAGACCAGGAAAATATGTGATAGTTTTCAGCTTCCATCTTTAATTTTAAGATTCTCCTTGGACTCTTACACTTCCACCTCAGTTTCACTGTCTTGGTTTCCTGATTTTTTTACAGGTATGACCTAATAGCCTAATAAGTAATCAAAACGAGTAAAAGTACGCTAAAAATGGAGTAGTTGTAGTCAGGATTTCACATTGTAATTTAAAAGGTTGGACAAGGAATTGTTTTTCGCTGTTAGCTGAACACGCTTCTGATAAAGCTTAATCCTTCATCATTTTAAAAGATGATTGTTATTACGCGTAATTTAAAATACAGCGTGTACAAGGTCTTTTAGAGATAAAACCAGGTGTCTTTGTGTCCAAACACAAAGACAGTCCTTTTGTGTTCCGCAATTGGTGTCTTGAATGGTCTTTCTGTTTGACCGTAGTATAGAAAATCGCACTGAATTTGCGCACGGTCTACAAAACCTGTTGCACAAAATCAGTAGTGTTCGATTCCTATCGGGGGCTCAATATTTTTTCTTTGTGC